>PVHX01026069.1:0-21359 GCA_004024805.1 Geosciurus inauris
AAGAAACAGGTCTTTTTAATGCTACTCAAGGCTGTGACTCCCTTTGCAGGATATGTTGTATAAAACCAGAAAATGTTGAATATACATGCCTATTTTCCATTCATGATTCTCCCAGACCCATGGATAGGCATGATCTCACTAGATCTAGTGTGTGGCAAAAACATATATAAGGAGTTTTTCTTTTTTTTTTTTTTTTTTTTTAAATTTTAATTTTTATTTATTTTTCTCAGAAGTTGCATTTTTTATTTAGACACAGGGGCTCACTTTTGCTGAGGCTGGCTTTGAACTCAAGATCCTCCTGCCTCAGCCTCCCAAACTGCTAGAATTATAGGCGTGCACCACTGCAACCACCTAAAGTTAAGAATTCTTTTTTTATATAAGTTTTTTTTATATACCTTTATTTATTTTATGTGGTGCTGAGGATCGAACCCAGTGCCTCACACATGCGAGGCAAGCACTCAACTGCTGAGCCACAACCCCAGCCCCCTAAAGTTAAGAATTCTTGATCTGAACTTTTTAAATTAAGCTTACAGTCCCTAGCTCAAAGATATGAACAATAGATTCTATTTGAACCTTTTTGGGACCTTAATAATTTGGAAGCTAATTATCCTTTTTGCAAAGTTATAATATTTAGAAATAATCATTTTGTTTATGTTCTGTGCAATCTAAGTATAATTTTGGTTCAAGTGCAAGAAAGGAAGGACATTCTACTTCCCTTTGAAGGCCTGTTAATCCAGAATGTTCCCTGTTAATGCTGGGGCTGATAAAAACCCCACAATGATCAAGTCCTAATATGAACCATTGTAATTATGCCAAAGCTCCAGGGAGGTTCTAGGGTCTCCCAGACATTGCTGAGGAAATCACTTATAGGAAGAACATCTGAAAGAATTCCTAGCCCAGGAGTGTAGCTTGGTAGGGGAAGTAATTTGTTTTGGAACATATTTCAGAATGCTAGCAAGTCTAAAATGAAAAACACTGGGGAAAAAGTCACACCTAGAAGGTCTCTTTTGTGATGAGAACATGTCTTGTTAATATAAAATACATGAAGTATTTAACATAACAATGTCAAAGCTGTTTTAGGGTTCTAACATTCAACACACCAAAGGATCTGCCCTTTGTTGCTTAGTAGGAAAAGATATTGATGAAATCAAACCCAATTTACCCATTATTGTGTCCTTTTATTACTACATCTGGGCTGGGGATGTGGCTCAGTATTAGAGCACTTGACTGGCATGTATAAGGGCTAAGTTCAATCCCTTGCACCACCAAAAAACTAACGAACAAACAAACAAAAAAAAAACCCTACATCTCTTATAGTATGTCTCTGGGCCAGTGGAATTTTGAACACTTTACAGAAAAATGTCCCTGTACTGCCCCCAAGAGATAGACTCTCAGAGGTAAAATTTAACACTCAATGTTGTCTGTCTGAGAATGTTGACACCCGTAGGGTTTGTCATAGCCATTTACACAGAGTTCTGTTCAGGACACCAGAACACTATTTGGTATCTGAACTTTCCCCCAGAAATCAGCCAGAGATTTTGCATCTTCAGCCAAAGCTTTCACATCCATTTTGTTTGGTGCAAATTTTCTCCCTGGTGCCTCATTCATTACTACACTTCTAGTGAATGAGCAATAAGACTGTATTGCTAATGGTTTAATCATAACATATTCTCAGTGATGGAAGGAAAAAGAACAATTGTGTGTTTGCCTTGGCACAGAAACTTCTTGACGGTGAAGAAAGTATCATGGGCTTCTTATCATCCTATATATAGAAATAAAAATCTAATCACAGCTGTGTGAGCTCCCAGAGTTTGGTACATCAGAAGTCCCCCCTGCCTTTCAATGTGCATGTAACCCCTGGGCTTCTTGTTACAGTACAGATTCTGATGTGATGAGTTGGGTGGGTTTTTCTAACAAGTTCCCTGGTAATGTCAAGAATCGCTGCTTCCAGAATTCTCTAGAAAGGATGTACAGATAATGATGGAGACAGGACTGGGGTTTAGTAACACCAAGTAACCTACAGCTCAGGCATATTTTAGGAGCAGTCTTGGCAAGATCGAATCACTTTCATAAAAGAAAGGATATTTCTACAATGCCATGATGCTAGTCAATTTTTGCTTTTCTTCCTCCAATTTACCTAAGTCCTAGATAAAAACCAAGCATAGTATAATATTATCCATTAACATTGAAGTGCTACTTTTTCCTTAAGGAAGAAAGGTTCTTCTATTGCTACTAAACCTACAGGGGTTAGGGGCATTGCTCTGTGGTACAGTGTGTGTTTAGCATAAGCAAGGCCCCGGGGTCAATCTCCAGCACCAAAGCAAAAGCAAAAACAACAGGAAGGAAGGAAGGAAGGAAGGAAGGAAGGAAGGAAGGAAGGAAGGAAGGAAGGAAGGGAGGGAGGGAAAGAGAGAAAAGTCTATGATGTTAACTCTTTTGATCTTCACAGAAATTTCTAGAACTTTCCTTAAAGTATTTTAGTAATAAAGACTGATTATTATGGTATTAGTTTACTCTTTTTTTTTTTTTTTTGGTACTGGAGATTGAACTCAGGGACACTCGACCACTAAGCCACACCCCCAGCCCTATTTTGTGTTTTATGTAGAGACAGAGTGTCACTGAGTTGCTTAGCGCCTCGCTGTTGCTGAGGCTGGCTTTGACCTCGCGATTCTCCTGTCTCAGCCTCCCTAAAGTGCTGGGATTACAGGCTTGAGCCACCGTGCCCAGCTTAGTTTACTCTTTAGATAGCTTGAAAAGTTATATTTATTTTAATTATATAGAGAATTGTTACCACTTTTTTGGAGGTAATTACCACCATTAGCATTTCATTGTATTTTGGGGAAACATTTTGTTTTTTAATGATAGCACTTACCTACACGGAATGCTTTTGTGTCTCACTTCCAGACTAGGCTGACAGGAGATTGTTTTGCAGAGTGTCTAGCACAAATGCCTCTAGATATACTGTTTACTTTCTCTTCTATTTTTAAAGAGTTTGCATTTTTAATGATCCTGATTTATTAGAAGATAATTCTCAGAGGTACGGGCAGCATTCATTATTAATGTTTTCTATTCTAAGGCAAATGGAGTTGTGTAAATCTAAAGCTGTGGTTATCACAATCTATCTGCTTTTGCTACAGATAGCTAATATGTGAACCTAAAACCAATGATCTTACTCAGGCACACTCTCCTTACAAAGAGAATGACCTTCCATAATCCTCTGAAACCTCAATGATATGAATTTTCCTTAAGGAAACATATTGTGGTATTGGATGGATGAAATAAAGCTGCTCAGTTTTCATGGTGACCCCATAGAAGGGTTTTCCTTTCATTCTGAGAAAAGTTGGCGAAGATGTGCCCATCTTGAGAAAACTGACATACACATTTTAAACTCTGCCAACTGAAGAGTTTTACAGGGAAGTCACATGGCCAGGTATGTAACAGCAGCCTGTCCCTTTAAGGCTCCTCCCACTTCACAGGTGAATAGGCTTAAGACACAAGCAGCCTCAATTTCCCATAGTATAGAATTCACACAAACTGGTCCACACAGAAACCTTTCTCTGTTCAGAGACCAAGCCTGACACCTAATTTCCTCCTTCTCTTTTCCCATGGATCTGGGCCTTGTATCTTGTTTTAACTAATCTTCTGTTTTGTAATTCATCCTTTTTTAAAAATATTTTTACTAACTGTTGATGGATATTTATTTTATTTACTTATATGTGGTACTGAGGATCAAACCCAGTGCCTCACACATGCTAGGCAAGCGCTGTACCACTGAACCACAACCCCAGCCCCTGTAATTCATCCTTTTACAGGAAGAGCTTGTATCTTCTTTCTGGACTCAGTATTGTGTGCTTGTCTACAAGGCCATTTGTAGAACTCTGTCAAGGCCAAACAAGCTACATCCTGGACAGTCAAGAAAGGGCCAAGAATGTTGCCTGCTTTTTCTTAAAGGGTGCAGCAAAGGACACCGAGAAGGGAACCCATGGGAAGACACTAAATCCACAATAGTGAATTCCAAAGGGCATTTACTCAAGAAGAAACAAAAATTTGTTATTTTATATAATTATTAGGGTGGACAAAATTTTCACGGTAAGAAGTGCACAATACATACATTTCAAGCTGGAGATGAATCTTTACATAGATTCACATCCATGTGACTGTGGCCCAGACTGAGATATCGGTTTCGGCTTCTAACAGTTCTTTTTTCAGCCAAATCCCTTTAATAGTAACCACTTTACTGAATTCTGTCATCAAAAATATTTTCTTAAAAACTAAATTATTATAACTCATCAAATTAGTCATTTCTGTGCTCTATAGCAACATGTAAAATGTCATAATGGTGGTTTCTCATTCATAGTAAGTTTAGCTCTGTAAGTAAAAAGCAGAATTTAAGTAACAAATTATTTGCTTAATCTCAGCAAAATTGAAATTAAGACCTATACATAGCATTTTCTAGGCCCAGAAGAAAGACTGAAGCTTTTTTTTTTTTTTTTAAATATTTATTTACTTTTTTTTAAGTTGTAGGTGGACAGAATATCTTTATTTTATTTGTATGTGGTGCTGAGGATCGAACCCAGGGCCTCACGCATGCGAGGCAAGCACTCTACTGCTGAGCTACAATCCCAGCCCCAAGACTGAAGCTTTTGATCATACAAATAGCTCTTGGAGTCAGTTGAGGTTCAGAATTTAGACACTTCTGGATTCAGGAAAACATAAGAAGCATATACTGGATGTAATTAATACCTACATTAGGACCTGGGGCAATGTCTCATAAACATTCATATTTCTGAAGAGAAATAGATTAATAAAGCTTTGTGACAAATTTTTATTTGTCACCACATAAATTCTCGCACAAAAATTAAGAAAATTTTTGGATTTTGGAATTATAGATAATAGTTTGTGGAACTGTAGTAGATATTCTATTATTTAAGGAATTTTCCTACTGAAGTCAAGGCCTACCTAAAGTCATGTCCTCCACAATGTTTTCTGGGGCAATTAATCCAAGTTTAAGAAGGGATCACTTCTTTTAAACTACTACAGCACTTTGAGCTTACTGCTCACATATTGCCCTAAAATACTTTTTATGATAAAATGTCTATTTAAACACAAAAGTAGAAACTGTAGTACAATAAAACCCCATAAAGACATTCCCAGCCTTAACAATCTTATTTCATCCATCCCCATTTTTTCCCTAGAGTGAATGTAAGACATCATGCATACTTCACCTGCAAATATTTAATAACACACTGCTTTTAATTTTATTTCCATTAATAAATGCTTTGTCTCCATATTATGACATAAACTCCTCCAGTGGGCAAGTATTTCATCTTTTGTTTTATTCCTATTTCCCAATTAGCTTTTCTCAGCAGGAAATTTTACACATGAAAGAATTAATTATACCCTGAGGATTGCTTGATCAATACAAGGCACCAGGCAGTAGTTCTTCTTCTTTTTATTTTCCTGTAAAATTTTTAATTGGTTCTTTTTAGTTATACATAACATCAGGATTCATTTTGACATAATTATAAAAGCATGAAATATAATTTGCTCAAATTCAGTCTCCAGTACTTCACCCTCTCCTTTCCTTCCTCCTATTTCCTTCTCTTTACTCTGCTACTCTTTCTATTTACTTTTCTTTTAGCTAGCATCATGTGGATATCCATGATGGTAAGATTCACTGTGAAATAGTCATACACGTACATAGGAAAGTTAGGTCAGATTCATTCCACTGTTCTTCCCCTTTTCCTAGTCCCCTTCATCTAGTCTACCCATATTTCCTCTGTATTGATGGAATCCTCCCTCCTTTCTCCTCCAAGCCACATTATTTTGAACTACTTCCGCATATCAAAGAAAACATTTGACCTTTGGCTTTCTGAGTTTGGCTTATTTCACTTAGCATGATAATCTCCAGTTCCATCCATACACCAGCAAATGCCATAATTTCATTCTTCTTTATGACTGAGTAATAATCCATTTTAAGAACAGTGGTTCAACCAGGCACAATGGCAAATGCCTGTAATCCCAGCAACTCAGGAGTCTGAGACTGGAGGATTCCAAGTTTGAGGCTAGCCTCAGGAAATAAGCAAAGCCCTAAGCAACTTAGCAAAACTCTGACTCAAAAGAAAAAATAAGGGCTGAAGACTCAGCTTAGTTGGCAGAGTGCTTGCCTTGCATACACAAGGCCCTAGGTTCTAATCCCCAGCACCACAAAGAAAAAATAAATAATTAAAAAGATGGGGATGTGGCTCAATGGTTAAGTGCCCCTGGGTTCAAGCCCCAGTACCAAAACAACAACAACAAAAACCAATGGCTGTATCTCAATCACCTAGAAAGCTTGTTAAAATAAAGACTGTTCAATAGTAGAATAGGCCCTGGGTTTTGTCCCCAGCACAGCAAAGAACAAAGATTGCTGGGTCTGAGCCTTACGCTTCTGATTCAGAAGTGTGGTGGTGTGGAGGTGTGTGTATGTGTGTGTATGTATTAGAATTTGCACCTCTAACAAGTTCCATGGTGATGACAATGACGAGAGTGATGGTCTATAACTACATATTGAGAATTCCTGCACTAGATGTTGACACTGATTATCCTGCCCAAATAAACCAAATGTTCTTATAATATAAACAAGTACTAATTGTGAGGACTTGAGAAGAATACAAGAAGAAATAATTTTTATAAATCTGTACTTTCATGGAATTTATAATATACTGTATAAAAAGTATATAAAATAGCCAGGTGAGGTGGCACACACTTGAAGATTCAGCTACTCAGGAGGCTAAGGCAGAAGGACTACAATTATGAGGCCAGCGTAAGCTACATAACAAGACCCTGTCTCAAAATTAAAAATAAAAAAGGCTGGGATGTAGCTCAGTAGTAGAGTATCCCTTGGTTCAATCCCTAGTACTATAAAAAATATGTACATATAAAACAAGAAGGTTATTATTTAATTGGGATAGATAACAATTTTTTGAAAGTTCTCCAGTGATTCCAGAGTACATTTACATACATTTATATCAGAGGCCACTGAAGAGGTGGGTTTAGAATTTGTCCTTGAGTTATGAAGTGGGTTTTAACTGACAGATTACAATGTTGAGGGGTGGGAGGGTGGAGGTGGGGTTCCCAGGTAGAGAAGGCAAGGAGGGAGGGGGCGGAGTGACATAGTGCTCCACAGGTCTTTTCTAATCTTTATAAGACATCAGACTGTACATAAAAATATTGTGTACCACTTACTTATTGGTGGTACCCTTATACAAATCAACTTCTAAGTCCTCAATTTTTCCACACTTAAAATGGGATAATAATTATACTTACCTCATAATGTTAGGATATTAAAATGATTTTAATATATACAGGAGGAGCCTCAGAACAACACTTAGCAAATATTAACTGCTTATTGAATGGTTATTACTATTTACTGAACATTATCTGCATGCCAGGCAGGGAGCCTGAATAAGAATTCTTTGTTTGTATTTTATCCTTTTAACTTTACAAAACCCTTACCTGGACAACAATGCCCTAGGTTCATGTATGACTGCACATATGGTGTAACTCTATATTGTGTACAACCAGAGAAATGAGAAGTTGTGCTCCATTTGTGTACAATGAATCAACATGCATTCTGCTGACATATAAACCTAATTAGAATAAATAAATAAATAGGAAAAAAAACCTTTGCATATTTTTCACCTTATCTCCTTTCAATGCTTTTTCACATAGGTAGGAAAAATTTAATCCTGTCCACTGACAGAAAAAAAAGAGGCTCAGTGGGCCGGGGTTGTTGGTGCAGTGGTAGAGCACTTGCCTAGCATGTGTGAGGCACTGGGTTCAATTCTCAGCACCACATATAAATAAATAAAATAATATTTAAAAAAAAGATGCCCAGTGCCTTACTAAAAGAACGTGAGAGGGGAAAAACATGTGTGTGAGAGCTCTAGAACTTAAGTGTTCCAAACACTCAAAGTGTACTCTTTTCTTCAATGTAGATAAGTAAACAGTAAAAAAAAAAAAAAGAAGAAGAAGAAGAAGAAGAAGAAAGAAAAAAAGAAAGAAAGAAAAAAGAAAAAAAAGAAAAGAGGAAAAAAAAAGTAAAAAATTGTTGGGAAGAATTGAGGTATTTGTTCAGCAAATTTGCAACCCAGCCCACATTCATACTCACAGGAATCCCAATGACATTCCTCTGTCATTCCAGATCATGCATAAGTGGGTTATCTGTATTTTCCTTCAGTTGAGCTTTATTTCTGATTTATCTCCATTCACTGGGAGACCTGCCTTTTTCACTCCCTCAAGGAACATGCAGAATGTGACTGAGTCATGGTCAGCCTTGGCCTGCCTGCCTGCTTTTCTTCCTTCCTTCCTTTCTCCCTCTCTCCCTTCCTTTTTTTTGGTTAAATAAATATTAACTGCTTATTGAATGGTTATTACTATTTACTGAACATTATCTGCATGCCAGGGATTAAACCCAAGGGCACTTCGCCACTGAGCCACATCCCCAGCCCTTTTTATTTTTTATTTTGAAAAAGGGTCTCGCCAAGTTGCTTAGGGCCTCACTAAGGCTGTGAACTTGCGGCTTTGAACTTGCATCCTCCTGCCTCAGGCTCCCACGTCACTGGGATTACAGGTGTGAGCCACTGTGCCAGGCCCTACTCCTTTATTTCTTATTTTGAAAAAATAAGCCTCTATTTGGATAAACTGATTCTTAATAGGGTTTTCTATTGTATGTGGCTAAAAACCATTTCTAACAGTCATTGTTAGAATGTACGAAAGTCTTGTTCCTGTCATAATATCTTAATTTACATTTCTTTCTTTAGCTTATAATTCCTATTAGGTCAAACCGAGGATGTCAGATCTAGTAGTAGCAATAATGATAATAATACTGCTTTGGTTTTGTGTGGCCCTGACCTAATTTATTAGATATAAGACCTTTAAAATCATTTTAAATAATTTCTAGACTTGAAACATACCTATACACTTGCATTATTTCTAGAGACCTAAGGGTGTATATGATTCCCTTTCGCCTCTTAAATATTAACAAGTGAGACATCTTAGTGTCTCACTATTAACTATTACTGAATCAAAAGAGCATCACTGAAAGATGAAATAGCTCAGTTCCAGCAATACTGAACAGATAAAGGCTAAATAATAAATTTTTTAAAAGCACAGGATTTTTCAAAGTTTAAGATGATTATTGTGTTTCAAGTATGTGACTCACTTTCCACACATCTGTTTTCAGTCATTAAGAAAAAGAATCATCAGTTGTAGAGACCATTTTACTTTAAAGGATCTAGAAGATCTACTTTAAAGACTCTTTAAAGGATATAATTCCTGGGAGTTTAATTTTAGTGTAATTCTTGTCTATAGAAACTAGCAGAGGGAGTTTTAGGCCTCATATTACTATTAAAGATTACTTATATTTTCCAATTACATGTCTTTTTTCTTTCCTTTCATTGTTTAGATCCCAAACAAAAGTAATGTCACCAAGTACTGTTATACAAAGGAACACATTAGGTTCCTATATATTGATTTTTCACCAAGTACCTGTTATACAAAGGAACACATTAGACTGTTATATATTAATTTTTCCAGTACACATGTGTATGTATTGGTGGAGAAAAACTCAAGCTCTTCATCCTTCCAAAATTCTTAGAGTGCACCCCTTCACGTTCTTGCTTGTCATCGTATGGCCCAATGATGGATGCCACACCTCCAAACATTTCTGACAAGAACTGAGATGGAGAAAAAAAAAAAGAGCAAAAAGGAAGGAAGGAAAGGAAAACAAAGGCATATGCCAGTTTTTAAGGCTTTCTAGAAGCTCCACACAGCAGTTTCCGTCGTGGTTGTAACACAATCCTCTTAGACTAGCACTGTCCAATAGAAATAAAAGAAGAGCCACAAATAGGAGCTACATATGTACCTTTCCTTCCTTCCTTCCTTTCTCTTTCTTGCGTTAGGGCTCAATCCCAGGACATTGTTCATGCTAGGCCTATACTCACTCTACTACTGAGCTGCCCTCCCCAGCCACCCCAAAATGTAATTTTAAATGTTCTGCAGCACATAAAAAAGAAAAAAAGGGGAGCAGGGGATATAGCTAAGTGGTGAAATGCCTGCCTAGCATATATAAGGCCCTGGGTTCAATCCCCAGTACTTAAAAAAAATGGGAAAAAGAGATGAAATTAATTTTAATGTATTTCACTTAACCCAGAATATCCAAATTATTGCTTTGACATGTGATCAATATTCTTTTAATTTTCTTTTCTTTTTTTCTTTTTTCTTTGTGATGCTAAGGATTGAACCCAGGGCCTTGTGCATGCAAGGCAGGCACTCTGCCAACTGAGCTATATACCTAGCCCATCAGTATTCTTAAATTGTCATATTTTACATTTTTTAATGACTTCAAATACAGTATGTATCTTCCTTTAAAACTAGCCGCCTTTTAAGTGTTCCATAGCCATATCACCACATTGGATAAGAAGTCTGCAATATTGTGATATAACAAGAAACATCTACTAGGTCTCTGCCCTGGTTCCTGAGACAGAACTCCTAATTCCTTGCAGATGGGGCACTATAAGTATCTTTTGTACTAATATTTGTTCTCTATCCCTAGCTCATGATGCAGAGCTCATGACTTTTTAAACTGAGTGATAACATCTGACACAGAGTTATTAAATCTCTGGGAATTTCCTGGACAATAGGAGCATCTTTTGCTCTAATAAGGGAACACTTCGTGGGTTCCAAGGTAGTCTCAGGACCAAGGAGGATGGTGCCAGGGGAACAAACCATGTAATTAGAGTTGGAACTTTCGGACCACCACTCACCTTCAGTTGAAGGTTAAGTTGATCATCAGTGGTCAAAGATGTAAGCAGTCATACTTATGTAATGTAACCTCCATAAACCCCCAAAAGGACAGGGTTTGAGAATTCCTGATTGCTGAATGTGTAGAGTTCCCTAGCGGGTGGCATGGCCAGAGAGGGCATGGAACCTCCATACACCTTCTCACATACTTTGCACCATGCATGTTTTCCTTCTGGCTGTTCATCTATATACTTTGTAACATCCTTTATAATATAGTGATGAGGGTGTACTAGTAGCAGAAAAACCTGTTTTTGTAATAATAAACTGGTAGTGTGTTTTTTCATAAGAAAGCTTTGATCAATCACTGAGTGTCTAAGGAGAAAAAAAAATCTGTGGATTGCAGTTGACCAGCCAAACAGGTGTCTGCCTCCTTGACATTAGCAGATATTTTATTTAATAAAAATGAATTGAAGCCAGGCGCAGTGGCGCATGCCTGTAATCCCAGCACTTTGGGAGGCTAAGACAGGAGAATCACGAGTTCAAAGCCAGTCTCAGCAACAACAGGGAGGCTTTAAGCAACTCAGTGAGACCCTGTCTCTACATAAAACACAAAATTGGGCTGGGGCTGTAGCTCAGTGGTCAAGTACCCCTGAGTTCAATCCCCAGTACCAAAATAATAATAATAATAATAATAATAATAATAATAATAATAATAATAAAAAAAAATTGACAACAATTGAACCTAAATAAATCCCATCTATGATAGCTCTCTACAATCCTTTCTCCTGGAATTATTCTAGTATAAGACAAACTCTTTCAAAGACAAAAGAATTTCACCTCTACTGAAGGAGCATCTATAAAGGCAGTTGAAGTTTTGAAGTTTCCTTCATTCAGCTTGTGGCATCTTCAAAGTTTCTGGCAAGCAAGGTTATTTTAGGTCATGCTTATTTATAGCCCTTTTTACTGCGGTGGTTACTATAGCAGCCATACCTATCATTTATAATCTAACTGTAGTGTTCCCTCACCTGCCCCGCCCTTCAATGTTCAGAGGGGCAGGATTGCTCCAGAATTTACATAATTGTCAGACTTTGGAACAATTCATTTTCTCTGGTTCTCCTCAATTTTCTCTTCCTACATTTCCATCCCTTTTAATTTTCTTATTCCATATGTCTTGCCTCTTGTTTCTGAAATTGTCATTACCATCCCTTGTTTAAAGAATATAAAAATTCGATGACTGTAAAGAATTTCTGGTGGTAACATTTTCGAATTCAGAATGAACAAATATCCTCCAAAACCATAATTGTGGGTGTGTTCAGATGTGGGAAGGCGTGGTCCCTGCTTCTTTCAAGGACATGAAAATTTAGTGCACCAGTGCTTTTCCGAGAACACTGAATATCTATTTATGATGATGTGGTGGTAGGGATGATTAGCAAATTCCCTGCGGATCAATAACTGTGTCACCAGCGATGGAGAGTGGCACAGAATTTTGAGAAGAGCCAGTCCAACACACACCAATAAAAACAGCTCCGAAACACAAAGAGTTCCTAAAGTGCGGAAGCCTTGTATTTTTTGGGCACTCCCACTTCTCCCCTTCCATTCCCCTGCCTTTCCCCTGCCTTGTATCCAGCTCTTAAATCTCTCCTCCATCCTCTCCCCTCCTCTAAGGATCGGGCAGCAGGGACCCAGACCGCAGCTTCCTCTCTCCTCCCGGTACTCGGAGACTGATACCCGCTGATACCCCCGCCCGCGCCTGCGCAGAGCCTCTTCTCGCGCGAACGTTCTGCCCTGACCCCCCACACTCTGGTAGACCCCAGGAGTGACCGACGTGGGCCTCCACAAGCCTGCCTCCGCTCTTTCACGGAGGCGCACCTCCGAGTTCCTCCTACTCTGTCCTTCCTCCTTCTCTCGTCCTCGGGATCGCCACCACACAAGCGTGCGCGGCCTCAGAACAGTTAACCTCATGAATTCGGACTGAAGAAGGTGCTGCGCGCGGAACCGGAGAGCCCGGGCGGTGAGGCCTCTAGGCGGAGCCCCGCCCCGCGGCCGGCTCCTTGCCTCCCATTGGTCCGCGCGCCCGTCCGTCCGCCCATGGGCCGGCGCCGCTTTCCTGGCTACCTCGGAACGTGTGGGGCCGCCCAGTCCAGTGCAAGCCAAAGGTGTAGCAGGCTTTGGAAACTCGGAGCGGAGAACGGCCGGGCGGCCGCCGGGGCTGAGCATCGCGGAGCGGGCTGCAGGGCCGCGGCCTCTCCGCCCCGAGCACCACCTGTCGCTGGGTGAGACGTCTGGTAAGGCTTGGCACGGCGCGCAGTAGAGGGCGGCCTGGCGCTGCGGGGCTGGGCGGGGAGCGAGCGCCGGCCTTCTCGGGACCGGCCCCAGGAGTCGAGCGCGGCCTCCACGCTTGCGGCCCGCATCTGGCGGATGCGCGGCGGGATGAAGGGAAACGGTCCGCGCAGCCCGCGCTGAAGGTGGTCTGGTCGGGTCCGGCGCGACCTCCGGCGCAAGCTTTTGGGGCGTGTTTTCCAGGTTTCCACGCTCGCTGGTGCTGGGGCTTTCACCCCACCCCCCGAGATCGGGTATCTCTTTTTTTCCTCCTCCCGCTCTTGTCAGGACCGATTTTTGTGGCTGGAAACCTGTTAGAGGAGATCTTTTTCTCAACCAGGATGAGGGAGTGGCAGTGTTTTTGTGTTCCTCATTTTAGAGAGTTGCTGCGGGCTAGAAAGTTCTAAGAGCGGAGTGGTTCAGTCCATTCATTTGAAATAGCTTCTGTGCACCAGGATTGGCAGGTGTTTCTTTGATGCTCGCGACATCAAACTGTGCCTGTGGTGTTACATTTGTGACCTCAGATTTGACTTTCTTTTTTGGTTCTGAAGATTATTCTAGAAAATTAATGTTGCTTGTGAGAAGCGAGATCAAAATAACTTTAACAGAAGTGCTTCTTTATGAAACGTTTTGTCCTCTCATACCTGTGGATTTGCCTTCCTGAGACTGGTGGCAATCTCTTCTAAGCAAAGCAGTTAATGGCATTGTTATCTCGTTGTAATTGTGATAACAGTAGAAGCTCTGTTGTTGGTGATGGGCTGGGCACTCCTCTCAATGGATTATCTCAGCATAACCCTTTGGGGTTGGTGCTGTTATTATCTCCCAGTATACAAATGAAGAAGCTCAGACTTAAGAATGTTAAGTAATTTGTCCCCAAGACCACAGTTTTTGAGTGATGACCTGGATTCAAACTCAAGCAGTCTAACTTCATAGCTCCACTCCCCCGCTCTTAACGTGTGTGTTCCTTAAAGCATTGCTCCTGTTGTTAAAGTAATTGCAAAGTAATGTAAATATTCATCTTTAGTTTCGAAATATTCTGGAAGTTAGAGAAGTCGTTTTCCAAAAAAAAAAAAAAATGTATCTTTTGTGTAAGTACTATAATTAGTTGATTATATATTGTTGGCAGAAATACAGAAAAAAGGTCTAATTGTCTTTTAAATTGATCTTTTAATCAACTTCTGGCAATGACTGTAGATTGTACCTGACTCTTATGATAGTTAGAAAGCCTTGAAAGTTCTATATAGAGACCAGAAGTGCTTTATCATGTAACCTTTATCAGGCATTAACAGAAAATGTTGGGTAATGTTTTTGTAAAAGTTCTTCATTCTCTTGAGTGAAAATACTCATGCTTAATAGTTGTTCCTTTTTTTTTTTTTTTTTTTTTTTTTTTTTTTTTTTTTTTTTTTTTTTTTGGTACTGTGGATCAAACTCAGGGGTACTCTGAAAAAGAGCTGCTTATGGCTTTCACCCTTCTAAGGTGTTTATGTTTTGGGGGTTTTGGGGGTTTTTGTTTTTGTTTTTGGTACTGGAGATTGAACTCAGGGACACTCGACCACTGAGCCACATACCCAGCCTTACTTTGTGTTTTATGTAGAGACAGGGTCTCACTGAGTTGCTTAGCGCCTGCCCTTGCTGAAGCTGGCTTTGAGCTCACGATTCTCCTGTCTCAGCCTCACAAAGTGCTGGGATTACAGGTGTGCGCCACCGGGCCTGGCTTATGTTTTTGTTTTTCAATGTACCTATGAAAACACATTTAAGAATTATAAAGGAAAAACTTATTTACTATTTTAGGGTTTGAGGTTTTTTTTGTTTTTTCTTTTTTGGTAAGTTAAAAACTATTATGCTGTTCATGTCTAATTTGCATTTAATTTCACATAAAAATGCTGTTCCAATCCATTTAAAGATTACATAAGTTAAACTAAAATTTTAATTTATGTTGGTGAATTTCAGACAAACTAGCCATATTTTAAGATACAATGCTGAAACCTGTATTTGTTTATTGAGTATTGATTAATCTTAGAGGACAAAATTTACACTAAATAAAAATTACATTTGACTTTGTAAAAATTGAACTATTAAAGGTTAGCTAGCTTATTTGAAAGTCATTTTGCTTATATGGCTGCATGTTATACTTATTTTGATGAACAAATACAGATTTCAGAAGTAATGAATCAACTCCATAGAGATGTTTGGTTTGCCTAGATCTTTGTGCCAAATTCTCGTTTTTGATCTGGAGATTTAAGTTGAAATGTTTTAAATGAATGTTAATCATGATTATCTTCATAGATTCTTATTATGGATTTCATCTTTAGAAGATGTTGATGGAGACATTTAGAAAGCAACTTGTGACCACCTTGATCTATAACAAGAATAACTTTGATAATCAATGCACTCAGATAATCATAGCACTCAGAGCACTGTGATAAGCATCTTAAATGGATTATCTAATTGAAATCTTAAAACAGCCTTGTTTAATAGCTCGTCTTGTTTATCCCCATTTGAGTGATGAAAGAATTGCAACTCAGGGAGGTTTGTGGCTTAACTCAGAATCACTAGTGTAGCAAATGGCAAAGCCAGGATTTAAAAAGCAGTCAGTTTGACTCTGGAGCTTACTCTTTGACCACTCAACTAGACTGCCTACGTATAAGTTTTATTCAAGTCAATCAAGCTCATAATTACAATAATGATAATAAAGCTCTAAGGTTTTGATACTTTATCTATCATCATATACATAATTCTGCAAAAGAGAGTTTCCTTTCCCTGTTTTATTAATAAGAAAAAATGAGACATCTAATTGAGTGGTTCCCAGATTGGACTTTATGGACAAGTTTTTTAAAAGTATATTTATGGGCATGGGGCATTTGGGACCAGAGGTAAGATTGCCAACTTTTAATTCCATCAAGAGTAAGGACCTTCTTAAAAACTACTGCAATCTACTGTCCTGCCCTTCCCTAAAAGAAAGAATATTTTACCATCCAAAAGGTAAAAAGGTCATAATTATAACATAAAAACAAAAAATAAGTTTAGTATTATGAATATATTACATTGTCTTAGATTCTTGTTTGGTCACAGACCAGTGAAAATGTCTTCCAGACTAACACCAGTTTGCAAATCATTTGGGAACACTGGGTGACATTAGATTCTAAATTGGTAATAAGCCAATTTAGATTTAAATTTAGCCAATTTAATTTAGGTAATAAGCCAAATTAAAATTAAAGTGTGTCTGTCTACAAAGCTTGTGCTCCTTACATCAAGTCATGACCTCTCTCTAATGAACAGTGTCTAGTGTTTTGGTCTTTCTTGAACAGTCTTCCAGGTGTTAACCGTCTCTTTTCTGGGTGGCCTCCAGCAGCCAATGGTCTAACAGTTTCAGTCCCAGTCCGGTTTGTGAACATCATGGAGAGGGAGTTTCACCGCCTCCCAGTTCAAGAACCCCTCCGTTAGCAAAGCTTATTTCTGGAAAGGACCAGGCAGGGTTGAATGACAGGGAATGCACCAGGGAAAAAATGAGGCATGTCCTAGTAGTATCCAAGAAACCGTGGAGTAAACAGCTTGATTCAACATAATGATTCAAAATTGGAATTGCCACCTTCTTTTGTTTCTTGGTTTTCTTTTCTTATTTTTTTTCCTGGTACTGGAGATTGAACCCAGGGCACTTTATCACTAAGCTACATCCCCAGCCCCCTGTCCACCCCCTTTTTTATTTTTCATTTTAAGACAGATTTGGCTAAATTGCCGAGGTCAGCCTTCAGTTTGGATCCTCCTGCCTCAGCCTCCCACTGGGCCTATAGGGATTACTGGTGTGTGCCACCACACCCAGGCTTGTTTCCTGTTTTTACTTCTTTTATTTGTCTGTTCTATCTATAAAACATAAGGAGGTATGGTTTTCCTCATTTTATTGTGTATCCAGATAGTAATAACTCCACCTGTCAGCTTCTCTTTGTAACTGTCTTGTGTTCTAATTTTGACAAAGATTGGTTTTTTCCTTGTCATTTATCTGTTTTTTTAATTCATGCCTACTTGTTTTAAAAACATGATTAAAATTTATCCTATATTTTATTTTACTGTCACTTAGTAAAATTTTTTTTTCATAATTTGAATAATTTAATGATAGAACATTTAACAAATTATAGTCTTTTACGTATATTTTGTTATTTCATCATCACAGTTATCTGTGAGGTAGATTTGATGGGTGGTGTTCAACCTTTACTATACAGGATAAATTCAGTATTTGATAGGAGCAAAATTAGAGCTAAAAATAGAAGACTTCATATATTAGAATGTTAAGTTAACTGCTGATTTCAAAGTGTATTTTTTTCAGGTTGCCTTTAATTTAAAATAAAATGTATTCTATACTACCTTTAAATTTGCCTACCTCAGGGACTGGGATTGTGGCTCGGTGGTAGAGCGCTTGCCTCGCATGCGTGAGACACTGGGTTCGATCCTCAGCACCACATAGAAATAAATAAAATAAAGATATTGTGTCCATCTACAACTAAAAAAAAAAATTTGCCTTCCTCATCAGTATATTGTAATCTTTTGGTACCAGAGTTTTCATTATGGTAAATAATGTTGTTTCCCCTGAAAAAAAGAATAAACATGTGATCAAGTCTTCTTTCAAGACTTTTTTTTTTGATAACTGAGCCAAAATTTAGGTTTCCTCTTCTTCTCACCTGAGTGTCTTCTTTTGTTAGTACTAATGTGGGGGGAACTACTGGATACATGTTTTTCTGCCACTCTTGCTGTAATTAATATTACTAATAATATATTGTTTGGCTAATTATGTAAAGAATTACAGAAACTTGGTGTATACAGAATAATCCCTACTTTTAGAGTCACCTGCTGGTGCTTTTTCCAGTGTATTATGGATGTAAAGTGGCATGGACCTTCTATGCAGCATAATCTTGAAAGATCTGAAATCAGATTTGAATCATTTGATATTTAAAAGTAGACTTCAAGAACTTGCCAATTAAAGAAACTGAGTAAAGAATCTCTTGGGCTGGCTGGGGTTATGGCGCAGTGGTAGCGTGCTTGCCTAGCACGCATGAGGAAATGGGTTCGATCCTTAGCACCACATAAAAATAAAATGAAGATATTCTGTCCACCTACAACTAAAAAATAAATATTAAAAAAAAGAATCTCTTATAAAGCAGATTATCTTTCTTAAAAATAAAATTGGAATTTCTCAAAGTAGGCTCCTGTTTATTCTTCTGCATTGTACATTTTCAGTAGATACCTAATTATTGAGGTAATAAAGGTAATTTATAGGTACATAGAAGTTAAAAAAAAAAACAAAACCTTGAGGAAAGTCTGTAGTTTTAGCCACTGAGCCACATTTCCATCCCTTTTTATTTTTAATTTTGAAATAGGGTTTTGCTAAGTTGTTTAAGGCCTTGCTTAGTTGCTAAGGCTGGCTTTGAACTTGTTATCCTCCTGTCTCAGCCTCCCGAGTCCCTGAGATAATAGGCATGCGCCACTGCTCCTGGCTTTTTTTTTTTCCTTTTTTTAATTCACAAAGGAGAGCTATAGATACCAATAGAACATTAAGAGAGTAGTACATGGTGGTAATTTAATAAATTGCTTTTTTAAAATGTATTTATTCTAATTAGGTACACATGATAACAGAATGCACTTTGATTCATTGTACAGAAATGGAGCACAACTTTTCATTTATCTGGTTGTACATGATGAAGAGTCACAGCATATGTGCAGTCATACATGCACCTAGGACAATGATGTCCATCTCATTCCACCATCTTTCCTGCCCCCATGTCTCCTCCCTTCCCCACCCTCCTCTTTGACCAGAGTTCCTCCATTCTTCCCATGCCCCCCTTTGTGGATTAGCATCCACTTTTCGATTTAATAAATTTCTATAGGATGTAAATTTCATAAGAGCTAAATAGACATGGATTGCTGTAGATTTAAGTAAGAATATGCAAGCAATATGAACTTCTAGTCTCGTTCTGGCCCCGTTATGTGGTAGGGGCACAGTAGACAACCAAGTAATTATAACATAGGTTCAAAGTGATGGCTGTATCAATTGCCACTTTAAGGTGGTCGATTAGTCACATGTTGGAATCTCCCTTTCTTGCTGTAAAAACACAGTAGTGGTAACTGAAATGAAAACAGAGCCAGGTTTGAAAGCAAGAAAGGGAAATCTCCACATGGAGAAATGAAGAAACAACCTCCAGCAGTGCACTCGAGTGGTATAGAAATGCCCATAGGTAGACAGGGGACGATTAATGCTAGGAAGGGTCTGAAGTACTAATATTGTTCATCAGGAGATGGAAACTGATTTCTCGAGTCTGTATGACATTAGGACCCAAAATAGTTGCACTTTGTGAGAAAGCTCTGCCCTCTCCCTCAGGGAGGGCTGGGAAATCTGTATCTTCCCTGGCATGGAGATGAGAGTTGTGCCACTCACTCCACACCAAAAGGAGAATCCTAAACCTTTCACTCATTTGAATTTGGGTTTGGAATTCTTCCCCTGAGGTGTGTTACTATTTAGTACAGAAACTAATTTAGGAACTGGATTTAACCTATAAACCCTCTGGATTTTATAAAGGCAAACTTAAAACCACCTCCAAATGTTACTTTCTGCAGTACACAACATGTAGGGACTGCTGTCAAAGATCACTGTTTTCAAAATAATAAGCTTACAGATAAAATTATGAAGAAGACTAAAAATTCATATCTAGGCACTAAAGACATTAGAATAATCTTGGAAGGGTCTTGGAAAGGTCTTTAGAACAAGTATTTAATGAAACCAGTATTTTTTAAGTTATGAAACATGAACAGATGTATATAATAAAAGGCCCAAATTGCAATGTATGCATAAAATAATTTAAGGGAAAAAATGGCATATCTGAAATCGATAACTAAAGAGCTTTGTGGTGGAGAAATTGTTTTTTTAGTAGATCAAATTTTGTCTTGCAAAATGGTATTTAGAAGGGAAAGGAGGGAATACATCTAAGAAATGAGCAGCATAACCAAAGCTCAGGGGCTAAAATATTTGGAACAGGAAGGGTAAACCAGTCTAGAACGCTGGACTACTATCTCAGTAAAATTGGACATATCAGAGCTGGAGTTGTAGCTCAGTGGCATAGCGCTTGCCTAGCATGTGTGAGGCACTGGATTCAATTCCCAGCACTGTATATAAATAAATAAGATAAAAAGGTCCATCGACAACTAAAAATATATATATTTAAAAACTTGGACATACCAATTTCTATCTTTGAGGTTTAGGGTTTTTTTTTTTTTCCATTTAAATTAGAGGTTTAAATTAGCTCATATCTAATACTTGTGATAACTTACTTGTGGAAAATGTTTTAAGTATGTAAATTCACTAATTAGAATAAAACAGTTTAGCTTAGGGCTCATGTACTTAAACTACAGAGAAAAAATTTTGCTTACATTTACTCGTTTATAGAAGAGATACACAAAAGATACCAGTGAAAAGGCATATAGGGCAAGATACGCGAGAGGGGAGAGCTTCCAGCATCCTAAGGTATTAGGCAGCCTAAGAACCTCATGAAATCTTGTTTAAGAGTTTTTATAGAGCTTATTGTCCAGTAAATACACACATACAGATTATAGATAAATTGACATATCATACACTTCTACTTTAGGAAGGAAACTCTGTAAATATCAGAGTCATAATTACATGTTAAAATAGTGTAGTGTTATACAAGGTGTATTTGGTTTTTGTCCCTGTTCCTGACACAGAGCTCCTGAGACTCTTGGAATTTCCTGATAGGAATGTCTCTGGTTATTTATAATGAGCCCCCTTTGATTACCTTGGAGTGTATGCTTCTGAGATGACTTAGTGTGAGGTGGGGCCCCTAGCAAGTTTCAGGATGGGGCTGGTCACTAGAAAGACCTAGTGATTGGAGAATTGTAACTTTCAGCCCCACCTGTGACCTCTGGGAAGGGTAGTGCTGGACAATAAGTTCTTAAACAAGATTTCATGAGGTTCTTGGGTTGCCCAGTACCTAGGGTGCTGGAAGCTCTCCTCTCCCTCATGCCTTGTCCTATATGCCTCTTTATCTGGCTGTTCATCTGTATCTTTTGTATATCCTTTGTAATAAACTGGTAAATATAAGTAAAGTTTTTACCTGAGATCTGTGAATTGTTCTAAATATCAAACCCATAAGAAGGAAGTAGTGGGAACCTCATTGTGTACGCTGTTGGTTAGAAGTATAGTTGACAACTTACTACTTAGAGTTGGCATTGGAAGTGAGGGCAGTCTTGTGGGA
>PVHX01026070.1:8788-21454 GCA_004024805.1 Geosciurus inauris
ATGTTTAATATGAAGAATGTAATCTGCTTATAATTTTGTGCAAAGTTAGAAAAATTATGATTGTAATAATTTTTTTTTCTATTTGCCTCAACAAATATTTTCAGTGAATAGTGTGTACAGCTTCTGAAAATTTGTTTGTTTTCTGTTATGTTTGATAACATGTATTTAAATGCAACTTTTGAGAAAAATAAATAAAAATTAAAAAAAAAAAAAAAGAAATTGAGCATGTCAAAGACCTATATGCATGGCCATATCTATTTCAACATTGCCACCACAGCCAAGATAATGAATTAAGTATCTATATATTGATGAATGGATAAAGAACTTGGTAGAAAGTGGTCTATTAAGATATAAAAAGAGTGAAATCCTGTCATATGCAACGTGGATAATCCTGGTGGACATTCTGTTAAGTGATATAAGCCACCAACAATAAGACAAATATCACATGTTCTCACTCATTTGTGGAAACTTAAAATATTTTCTCAAAGAAGTAAAGAGTAGAGAAGTGGTTATCAGAGTCTAGTGAGGGAAGGAGAAAGTGGAGGATAGGGAGAGGTTTGTTAATAGGTTTGAAATTACAATTCAACAGAAGAAATAAGTTCTAGTGCTTTCCATACTTGTAGAATGACTATAGTGAACTGTAATTTATTGTATAGTTTAAAATAGCCATGAGAAGATTTTGAATGTTCTCACCACAAAGAGATGAGAATGGATGAATAATGCTAATTAAATATACAAGTCGCTCCATAAATATGTATAATTATTATGTACCACTTAAAAATACAACTTTTTAAATGAAAAAAAAAAAGCCTAGATAAAAATAGCTTTGAATCAGAGATTTTTCCTTTGACATTAAAAAAAAATTCTGGGAGTAGGTCTGTAGGAAATTAAATTAAATACCAAATCTCCAAAACAGACTGTATCTGCTAGTGTTCGTTCTTCACCCTATACCCAGCGACCCTGTGTATCTGTCTCTCTGTGTGTTTACTTGCTTTCCATTACTTGGGCAGACAGTTTGTAAGGTAGAATTTTTATAATCACCTTGTTTTTGAATATATCCTTTTCTGTAAACTCCTACATGCTGAATTCTTCAACTCCTCCACGACTTGCTCTTTTGCACTCTTTCTCAGGTTATTCTTAAGATTATACCTTAACCAGGGGGAAGGAGGAGGGAAAGTAGGAGGGAAACACTGGGGAATTGGATTAGCCAAATTATAATGTTATATTTTGTCCATGTATGAATATGTAACAACAAATTCCACCATTACTAATAACTATAATGCACCATAAAAATATGAAAAAAGGGAAAAAAATCAAGAGGTTATACTTTATGTCTTAGACTGTAACCATCCTGATAGTCATTATGCTTATTATCTAAGAAAAAGACAATCATCTTATTAAAATATGCTTTTTAAAAAAATGATAACAAATCAATGAACAAAATAGTGTCACAGAATAAGTTGAAACCTTCCTATGGGAAATATAAAACGTGATGTTCATTAATTTTGAAGTTAGGACTCAGAAGAACATGCGGTCCTTGTGATGAGTCCCTTGTGTCCAAAGACCTAAAACATATGGAAGATTATTCCCCTTTCTGTAATCTCCCATTAATTTTTCTCTCATATGATGTTCATTTCAACCTTTAAAACTAAGTTCTAAATATTTAAACAAAGAGGGATATAAGTTCTTCCTCTTCCAAGTAATGTGTGGACTGTAAACAGAGCTTTAAAGGAGAGAAAAAGTAAAAACCATAATAGCATTCAACTTCTATGTGTACTCAAGAGGCTGCAGCATTATCATAATGCCTCTATTATGACAACTGCTGAAATTAAATGCCTGTGGATTTGACCCTAAGGAGTACAGGGCAGTGTTTGCTATAATAAAATACTGTAAATGGTTAACCTTGAATGGATTCTATATGCATACACTTCTACAATAGCTGTTTTGACCACTGTCATGATATATTTAATAAATAGACATACTGAAGTATCCCATGTTACATTTTTGTAGATTTTTTTGCTGGTCTTTACTATCATTTTCTATTGCCATTATCAACTGGTCACTATTAGTATGTCATTTTATTTTATTTACAGGTAGAAACCAGAAAGATACAAATATGGCTTTTCTTAACAATCGTAACAGGAAATATGTCTATCTTGCAGTTTAAATTATATTTGCATTAGACAAATGAAATACAGATATTTCCTGTTTCTAATTTTAAATGCAAATTTGGGAAACTAAAAATGTTTTGAAAGGTAAAGAAATTTAGGAAAAGAATGATGTATTTCTGTAATATAAATTAAACAGAATTTGTGAAGGAAGTTAGAAACAACTGTAATTCCTATTATCCATTGAGAATTCTTCATTTCCTAAGGCTGCTTGTATATTAAATTAAGTGCAATCATGGGTTTGTGAATAACTATTAAATGCAGCCATAGATTTTTTGTTCTTTGTTTGCTTGTTTGCTATACATTGATTTCACTTTCTGGTAATACAGTAAGTAAAATTTTCTTAAAATAAAAGCATATATGCTTGCATTGTGCATCATCAGATATTCTGTAGTCAACTACTATATTAATTATGCTGCTGATTTCAATACTAGTTGTCTCCACTTCTTTATCCCCCATGTATTCTCTGGTTCATAAACATACTTTATTTTCAGTGCATTCCACCATAACCTTCAGGATCTCCTTTGAAAATCACAAATGGCAACCTAACTATTAAATTCAGTGAATAATCCTTTATACAAGTCATTAGCTTGTATTTCTTTTTCCCTTTTACTTCATATTGTTAATAAATTGCAAGACACTTTTGATTTGATAACTTTACTATCTTTAATTCCATCTATCTCAGTCATAAGAGATTTAATTGAGCTACAGAAACAACTTCCACATCATCATGGCTTAACACAGTAAGATCACAATCATTTGGAGAAATAAGTACTGTATCTACCATACTGGGTATTGCCTATCACTGTGAGAGAAGAAATAGAAACTCTGAAGAATTTTGCATCAGCATGCAAGGCTCCAAGCCAGAGATGAAAAGCATCAGTCTTTGCACAATTCATTGACCAGAATTAGTAATATGACTCCACTAAAGCACAAAAGACCAGGAAGAAGTGCAATTCTGTCTTGTGCCTGGAAAAGGAATCAGAGTGGAGGAGATCTGCATATATTTGGCAGAGAGTACTAATTGTAACATACAAGTGCTCAGAATATTTCAAAGCTCCTTACTATAACAAAATCAAATCTATTATCCTATTCATTACTTCTTTTCTGATTTCTTTCCCTCTTCATTTTCTTCACTCCCACCACTCAAAATTTGTGTTCCCGTGACACTGAATTACATGCAGTTTCTTTAGGAAATGACATTCTCTTGCATGCATACATGATTTTGTACATATTATTCCATCTGCTTCTCTGCTACTAGAAAACTATTCATCCTTCCCGTTTTATTTCAAAATATATCTCCTGCTGAAGTCTTCCCTGACCCCATTTACGTCTTGTTTCCCATTTTGTACATGTTTTCATTCCTTAAAAGAAATATGCTTTGAACTATTTACACATCTACCCACACAACACAGTTAAGAATTCTGGAGTTAAGAATACATCATTTCAAATTTAGGTACCTGGCAACTGAGCTTAAACATAAACTCAAAAACATGTCATGACTGAATTCTACCTGCCTTCTCTATCATTTAACCTATCTGATGATAGATTAAAGTTGATTGTTGAAACTATTTCTACTCTTAGGTTCCATGACATAAATTTATTTATATTTTCTTTCTGTCTCACTAACAGTGAGCTTCCGAAGTTTATTGCTTCTTTGTAAGAGTGGAAATAAATCATCCTTTAATGATTGACACAGTGTTGGTAGGAATGCAAAAGTCTAACCTCATGCTTTCTAGAATGGTCAAAAACAATGACTAATTATTAACCATACGTATACAGATGACTTATGGATCTAAATCAGTCTTATCCTTGAATTCATTTCTGTGTCTTCCCTTTCTCAGTTTATTATCATAAACTTTTATATATGACTTAAACCAGGACCTAGGAATAATCCTATGCTCTATCTTCTCTCTCATTCCCATATTCATTCAGTGGACAAATGATGCTTATTTTAGTTTTTAAGTATCTCTTCTTCTCTAGGTCTGCTATTTCTTGCTTTCAGGACTCCATCATTTTAGATAATTCAAAAAATGGCAAATAAATGAAGAAGGTGAAACAGACATTGTTTCACATGTTATTTTGTTGGTTCTGATTGATTAAACCAAGGACAATTACATAAGCAAACCAAACCAGGAGGAAGATGACAAAAGAATATCAACAATGATCTTGATAATTCAAAATGTGGGAAAAATCATGTAATTTTATTTTAGTTTGTGCTATTAAACAAAAGTGAAAAAATATCAAATGTACTTTAATCTGAAAGACCAAAGAGCAATATTATGCTTTCATATGAATATTGGTGGTAGCAAGTAGCAATAATAAAAAGTTTTCCTCTTCTGCCAATACTTTAGATTTAAAGAAAATAAACTTATTTTCTAAGAGTCAAAACTAGAAAAGTCCAGACATAATGATGATAATGGCCATGAAAATTTTAAAAACAAAATTCAATAAAACATTAAAATATAATACTTGATCTTAATTTAGAAAACAAAGTCTTCTATTGCCTCTTATTTGAAAAAAAAAATGAACTATAACATAAAGGAAGGATCAGTGGCACTAGAATAAAAGAGCAAAAAGTCCAAACACACAGGAACAAGAATGTATGTCAAAAATAGTTCACTTAAAAATAAAAGTCTGTCAGAAAGAAACATTTATTTTATTGAAGAGGTTTGCTCAGCTGTCAACAGGGATAATATTATAGGACTCACTTAAACTGTTTGAAATACCCATGAAAGTATCTACCAAAGAATTTGAAGCCAAATCGAATATATCTAAAACATACAAAAAGATATTCAACTCTAAAGCATATAAAGATATTCAGTTTCATGTAGAGAAATGCAGTTGAAATCTATACCAATATACTATTTTCACATCTACTGATTAGTAGAAATAAAAAGTTTGACAATATACTTTTATGGTTTTGTGTGAGGAAGCAGACAGTCTCATGTATTGTTTGGAATTATATAAAATGATATCACTACAAAGAGGCAATTTGGCAATATCTATCAAAACTGCAATATACTTTGAATTAATAATTCTATCTCTGGGAATTGATCTCACTGATATACCTGGCATGTATTAAATAATATATGAACTGAAAAATTGCTTGTAATGAAAAAAGGTTGCAAACATCCTAAATACCTAGAAACAGGTACTGACAATTTCACTACAGTATAGTTACATACATACAATGGAATATTATGCTGCTCTAACAATAAGATATTCTGTTTAGTAATACAAAAATATCTTTGAGGTTTATTATTAAAAGAAAAATAGAAGGAATGGACACATTATCTAGTATGTGGCCTTTTGTATATAATAAGAGAAGATATAGTAAAATACATTTTATTTGCTTGTATACGGAAAGAGAAGCTAGGGGAAAACCTAATAAAAGTGCTACCATGAAAGTGACAGAGGGTCTGGATGAATGGGTGATGGCAGAAGCAGACATTTTATTCCATGCCTTTTTCTATTTGATTTTGGAACCATATAAACATTTTACTTATTTGAAAAATCAATTAGTAAATAATATATAAAAATAAGATAAGAAAAAAGTTGCATACTTTTGCCCAAATGCTTTACCTCCAAAGCAACATTCTGAACCATCATCAGCTTTCTAGATAAACTAGTACAAAGTAAGGAAGTTCCCAGAGAAGATTGATGCCCATTTTAACATAATACACAAACTGGACGTTTACTTCATAAGCCTCTTCTAACTTAAATATTTGATAAACATGCGTCTGACTATCTAACACCAATCAATACTGGGGCACTGATGTGATGCAGCTCTAGAGGTGCAGGTGTAGTATTTTCATTAAGATAAAGCTGAACTCGTGAGGTTTTCTGAATAAATAGCCTTTTAGACTTAATCCATTATCACTCAGATATATCACACATATATCTAGCTATGTATAGTTACTGTTCTATGTACAAGTCAAGTCCACAGTAATTATTAAGTTGAACTGAATAGAAATATTTTTATCTTCTAAATGCTTAAATATTTGTAATATAGAAAATTAAACTGTAAAGTCAAATTGAGGTGTACTTAAAACTGTCCATTTCCTCTTCCATGGAAAGGACACCGATGAAGGGCATAAAAATAAGCCTTTATATTTAAATTTAAAAAGTCTGATTTGTTTGTTTAAACTAATCTTTCTCCTTTTTCTTTACCCTTTAGGTAAAATCTAAACTTCAGCCAGGAGCGACAGAGCACTTCTCCAATCCCAGCTCATGAGACTGAACATAAGTCCAAAGCCAGCCTGAGAAACTTAGTGAGGCCCTAAGCAACTTACCAAGACCCTGTCTCAAAATAAAAAAAAAATAAAAAGGGCTGCAGATATGACTCGGTGGTTGAGAGCCCCTGGGTTCAATCCCTGGTACAAAAAAAAATCTATACTTCATTTTCACTTTTATTGAATTTTATCTTCTCTTATTCCTCATTTAGAGCAAGTTATAGAAATCCATCTTCTTGTTTTGTAGAAAATGTCTTTTAAATGGGGCTTAGAAAAAACTTCTCCAGGAAATAATGAAATATAAAATACTCCTATTTGCAACTAGTTATGAATAACTGATTGCCATAACTGTAGGACTAATCATTATACAGCTTAGTTGTATGGCAATAACCTCAATTTAAAGCAAACCAAACCCCAATAATTATAAAACCTAAATAAACTTTATTAATATGTTATCACTTTTTTAAGTTAAAATGCCTCTTCTGAATCTTTCTAAAATTGATTTAAAGGTGTAAGAGAGATGCTTTTCTAATGTTTCACACTATATTTTAAGATTCTTGAAGGATAAGAGTCCTTATATGAATAGATACACCAAGCAAAACTCAGCAAGAGACAGGAGTTTCTCAGCACCACTCACCACCTGATCTCATCTCCCGACTCTATACTATAAGTGAAATAACATGAGGATATCCCCACAGTTTATGCACAGAAGGGCCACAGCCTGCTCGCAACCATCCTGTGTTGTACAGTGAAGGAGCTTTGCTTATCAATATTACGCATGGCTAGAACCAAGACAAAGGGCTGAAAGGTCTCCCCTACCTCTCTCCATAAACCCTGAGCAAAAGCTGAAACTGCTGTCTTCTCCTTGTATAAGTCAAAATTTTAAAAAAATATATCTGATAATGGAAAGTCCATGTAAATTCTGATTTTTCCTAAGATGCCTAATCATTTTATACTTTCATTTTTTTCTTTTAAAATTTTATCCTAATTACTTCTGCACCTATTCCACATAGAGGAGACATTCAAATTGTTTTTCTCCTCTCTCTCAATGGAAGATCACAGAGGTAGGAAGAAAGGGAGCTGAGTAGGGCATAATTTTTAAAAGCTGAATTTCCACAGTGGATCTGCATTCCTTCTGAGAAAAGCAGTGGGGTAAAACTACTTTTTCTTGAGGAAAACTAAAAAAAAAAAAGAGAGAGAGAGAGAGAGAGAGAGAAAGAGAAAGAAAAAGAAAAAGAAAATTAACCAGGCTTTTGGGATTCTAATATAATATGGAGTTGAATGAAAATGATGGAAGTTTTCTAGTTATGACTCTACAAAAACTCACTTTTTATTAAATTTCACTTATACTATAATTACTATTTAAATTGCCAAACAAATGGGATTAAAACAATAAAATTATTCAGTGTCTTTATGGTAAAGGAAATGATGTAAAGATTCAACATCTCAAAGCAGAAGAATTCTCAATTCCTTGCAAAGCCTAGTTAGGTAGTTAATTGGGTAGTTAGCTGACCAAATAACTACCTAATAAGATTCATTTACCATGCATTTTTTAAAAAGTTATACTGAAGTACACAAGCCCCTTAAGATTTGAACCTCTGCTCTGTTCAAATCTGCCTTATTTCTAAGGAGATGTGGTTCTGCTATATTATTCAGATTCGCCTTGAACTCCCAAACTCAAGCAATCCTCCTGCCTCAGCTTCTCATGGAGTTGGGAATAAATGTGCAGGCCATCACACTAGATGTATTAGCATATATTTAACGGCAAATCCTTTACTGCTAGAATGCATTTGATCTAGCTCATTAATATATTTATGCTTTTTTCCCATTACTTCCTTATATCAAATGCCACAAAACCCATATTTATGATTATCATGAGTCCCATAAAATGCACATTAAGAGTAGGTTTTCCAAAGAGAATAGTAATTACCACAAAAAAATCATAAAACTTGAAGAGTTTTAAAAAATCTTCAAAAATATTGAAACTGAGTCATTCGTGGTTAATCCAAATTGCAAGAAATTTTAATTTTTATGAATACTATCATTTCTGTGTACAGACAATCCTGCTGTATTACTCATTTCATTAATTCATAAGTCTCTTCACAATGATAAAAAATGTATGAAGCAGAGCTAGAACTAATTGTAATCTATTATTTGGTTTTTCTAGTAAGCACTTGTCTTAATCCATTTAGGCTGCTACAACAAAAATATCATAAATTGGGTGGCTAATAAGTAACAGATACTTATTTCTTTTAGTACTATAAGTTGGGAAGTCCAAGATCAAAGCACCAGAAAACTAGACGTCTGCTGGGGCCTATTCTGCTTTATAGATGTGTCTTCTGAGTCCTCACATGGAAGAAGAGAAACATAAGTTGTCTGCGGTCTTGTTTATAAGGGCACCAACCCCATTTGTGAGGGAGCTAATCATCTAATACACATTGAGAAAATTAAGTTTCAGTGTATGAATTTGAGGGGATGACAAAAACATTCTGACCATAGTAGCACTATAGCCAAATCCCTCCCAACCATCATCAATCTTCACCTCAGATATCTCAAATGGGAGAAAATAAAGTCAATAAACACACTAACCAAAAAAGGGAAAGAAAAAAATATGGAAATAAATTTTTTAAACCTTATAATTTGTTTGACTTTTTAATATGTAATTCTGATTTGTTATAATCCTAGCTAAATAGTTCTACCAACATCAAATACATTTTAGGGTTTTAATTCTTGATATTTCATAAAAATATTTGCAAACTAGCATGATTCATTCTTTTGAATCTTGAAAAAGGCCTTTATTTTCTTGCAGAAAATTATGCTGCAATTTGTAAAGACAGCTACTGTATTTGAAAACAATCCCATTTTCCTCCAAAAATAAAAGGTTTAGTTTTTCAAAAGTAATAAGTAAAGATGCAAATGATATCTATATTTTAAAATATAATATTTTAAAAAACAAATTGCATTAAAAGCAATTAAAACATAATCAAAGGAAGAAACAGCAATGTTATTAGAAAAAAAATTTTACTCTTATAATAATATTACCAGAAAAAATGAATTAAATTTAATTATTTATATTAAACAAAATTCAACATAGATCATCTACTTTCTCAAATTGTGAGACAAATTCAAATAGCAGTAGAAGCAAATAAATAGTATTAAATAAAATTATGTCAAAGTCTCAGCTACTTGCCATAGAAGCCCCCAAAACCTCTCAAACCAATAAATTTTGATCTACTGGGTAAAAGTCAGATTTGACTCTAATGTAATAGTCATATTTAAATGTGAACAAACACAAAATCCTCAAAAATTTGCAGAGGTCCAGATCACAAATCCTGCCATAGTAAGTGAGAAATTTTCTCAGATAATATTTCTATTTGAAGTTCAAGGTTGAAATGACATCACTAATAATCTTTAACATATATATAATGCTGTCGCTATCTAAATACAACCAACATCACACCTCATTTAATCCTCAGAACAATCCCATGATGGCAAATCAATTTGACTCATTTGAAAAATAAACAAATGTGACACATATCCTAGTTGATGGACTAATGATATGGTATAACTTTAAAAACTAAAATATAAAGCTTTACTTTTCTAATTTCATGATCTATTTCATTTATACTTCTCATCATTCCCAGATTGCTTCTGAATGGTACTGTAGTTTGGGGTTTTTCTTTTTCTTCTTCTCATTTATTTGTTGTCATTGTTTGTTTTTAGGTTGTTTTTTGTTTTGTTTTGTTTTGTTTTAACTGGGCCCAGCTTCAAATTCCTGTACTGGAGTTATGCTCTTGCATCAGTCTGTTGAGTAGCTGGGGCTACAGATGCATGCCACCACAGCAGGCTGGAAATTTAGTGTCTTAAAAATATCAGATCCATTAGAATTTAGAGTTGTGAAGCTTATGAAAAAAAAATAACTTTGCTACTCTCTATAAATTTCCTTTACAATTGTAATCAGTTGCACTTGAAGATTGCGTGGGTTTTCAGGCTATTCTCAAAATATAACCTTCCGGAAACCACCTATTTTCAATGTTACCATCTAATCATGCTACCACAGGGATGTGTAGATAATTACTTTTCAAATCTTTCATTTTGGCGGCCACTTTTACAAGTATTGAGAATCCCCAAAACCTTTATGTTTTTGTTTATGTAGGATATGTCTAAGAATATCTATCATAATGGAAATTAAAGCTGAGAAACTAAAAACATTTTTGTCATTTTAAAACAGCAATAAAAATCCAATGCATGTTAAAATAAATCATACATTTTGATGAAAATACTTAGGAAGAAGTGTGGCACTGATTCATAATTTTTCAGATTTCTATAATAGCTGTCTTAAGAGAAGAGAGCTAAATTCTTATACCTGGTTCAGATTCTGTCTGTGACGTTACATTGAAGTGTGTATTTTAACTGTATTCCATATGTTCAAAAAGTTAAAGAGATTGGAAAGCGTATGAAAGGGCCCACATCAAACTTTGAGAGATGAAAACTGCTATATGTGAGATAAAAATATACAATTTATGAAATCATTGGCATATTAGACACTACCAAAGAAAAGATTAGCAAACATAGGAACAGAAAAATTCTAAGCAGAAAAGAAAAATTTCAAAAATAATGAATACAGCATCAGTAAATTATGTGATAACTCCAAGTCAGCTAAACAACTAAACACTTGCTACCACAGGGATGTGTAGATAATTACTACAAATTAAAGAGAATTAAAATTTCTCTTTCTTTTTTCTTTCTTTTTTTGGTACTGGAGCTTGAAACCAGGAGTGCTTTACCACTGAGTCACATCCCCAGTCCTTTTTATTTATTTTTTATTCTGAAAGAGGGTCTTGCTAAGGTGTTTAGGGCTTCACTAAGTTGCTGAGGCTGGCTTTGAACTTGAGATATTGTGCTGAGGTACAGCCTCCAGAGCTGCTGGGATTACAGGCAAGCACCACTATGCCCAGCTGAAATTGAATTTCTGAAAGGAGAGGGCAAAAAAGAGGTATAAAAATTTGATAATTTTAAAAAGATTTGAAAAATTAATGGCCAGTTTTTCCCAAAGTTTTAATGAAATCTCTAAGCCCACAAATCTAAGATGCTCAAGAAATGAAGGCACAAGAAACAGGAGGGGAAAATAAATAAATGTATTAGCAAGATATAAGAAGGTTGATGGCAGAGGGACGTGGGCAGCCTGAGCATGTGTGGGGAAAGGGAGCACATGGGAACTCAATATACCTTCTGCTCAGCTTTGTTGTGAGACTAAAACTGCTCTAGAAAACAAGTCTACTTAAAAAACAAAACAAAACAAGCAAACCAAAAAAAAAACAACAACAACAACCTATGAGAACTAATTATATGTTAAAAAGGTTACTGGATACAAGATCAATATGAAAATTTATTTCAAAATACTACAAACAAATGAAATTAAAATACCATTTAAAATAGCATCAAAAATGTAAAATATTTAGAGATAAAGCTAATAAAAAATGTAAAATACCAGTATGCTGAAAACTACAAAGCACTGCAGAAAGTAATTAAAAATTACCTAAATAAGTGAGAAGACATTTTGCATTAATGGGTTAGAAAAATAAATATTCTTAAGATACCAATTCTCTCAAATTGATATTTAGATTCAATATACTACCAATAAAATACCAGAAGATACCTTATAGAAAGTAACAAACATTTTAAATTTCATGTGAAATGCAAAATATCTAGAATAGTCAAAACAGTTTCAAAAATGAACAAAGTTACAGTACTAACATTGCATGATTTTAAGACTTGTTATAAAGCTGCAGTAATCAAGATTGTTTTGTATGGTCATCAAGATTAAGAAATAGTGCAATGGAAGAGAATAGTCATAAGTTGACCCACAAATTTATGAATAAAATTATTTATGCCAATGCTATAAAGATAATTCAGTGAATAAATAGATATTTGATCATATTAATTTATAATTCCAAAACCCTATGTAAAAATTAACTTCATTTATAACTTACACATTATTTTAAAAATTAATTCAACTTTGAATCTAGTCTAAATTTAATATACAATAGAATCTTTGTTTTGAGGTTAGGCAAAGACATAAAAATAATGATCAGAAAAGAAAAATAAATTGGTAATTTGAACTTCTTCAAAATGAAAGACTTCTGCCCTTTAAAAGAGGTTGTTAAGAGAATAAAAAGACAAGCCACAGACCAGGATAAAAGACTTGCAAAGTACATATCTGATAGAGTACTTATACCCTGAAATGAAAGGGATATTCAAAT
>PVHX01026071.1:0-21349 GCA_004024805.1 Geosciurus inauris
GGGATGCAAGGTTGGTTCAACATATGGAAATCAATTAATGTAATCCATCATATCAATAGACTTAAAGATAAGAGTCATATGATTCTATCAATCGATGCAGAGAAAGCATTTGACAAAATACAGCACCCTTTCATGTTCAAAACACTAGGAAAAGCTAGGGATAGTATGAACATACCTCAACTTTGTAAAAGCTATCTATCCTAAACCCAAGGCCAACATCAAACTAAATGGAGAAAAATTGGAAGCATTCCCTCTAAAAACAGGGACAAGACAGGGATGCCCTCTTTCACCACTGCTATTTAACATAGTCCTTGAAACACTAGCCAAAGCAATTAGACAGATGAAAGAAATTAAAGGGATACACATAGGAAAAGAAGAGCTCAAACTATCATTATTTGCAGACAACATGATTCTATACTTAGAGGATCCAAAAAATTCTACCCGAAAACTTCTAGAATTAATAAAGAAATTCAACAAAGTGGCAGGCTATAAAATCAACACCCATGAATCAATTGCATTTCTATACCTCAGTGATAAACCCACTGAAAGAGAAATTAGGAAAACTATCCCATTCACAATTGCCTCAAAAAAAATAAAATAAAATACTAGGGAATCAATTTAACAAAAGAGGTGAAAGACCTCTACAATGAAAACTACAGGACTAGAAAGAAACTACACTAAAGAAAGAAATTGTACAAGACCATAGAAGATGCAAAAAATCTCCCATGCTCCTGGATAGGCAGAATCAATATTGTCAAAATGGTCATACATCCCAAAGCACTATACAGATTCAATGCAATTCCAATTAAAAATCCCAACGTCATACCTGATAGAAATAGAAAAGGCAATCATGAAATTCATTTGGAAGAATAAGAGACCCAGAATAACCAAAGCAATCCTTAGCAAGAAGAGTAAAGCAGGAGGCATCACAGTACCAGACCTTAAATTATACTACAAAGCTATAGTAACAAAAATGGCATGGTACTGGCACCAAAATAGACATGTAGACCAATGGTATAGAATAGAAGACACAGAGACGAACCCAATTAAATACAGTCATTTTTTACTAGACAAAGGAGCCAAACATGTACACTGGAGAAAAGATAGCCTGTTCAACAAATGGTGCTGGGAAAACTGGAAATCCATATGCATCAAAATGAAACTAAACCCCTATCTCTCACCATGCACAAAATTTAACTCAAAGTGGATCAAGGACCTGGGAATCAGACCAGAGACCCAGTGTCTAATAGAAGATAAAATAGGCCCAAATCTTCATTATGTCGAATTAGGACCTTACTTCCTTAACAAGACTCCTATAGCACAAGAAGTAAAATCAAGAATCAATAAATGGGATGGATTCAAACTAAAAAGCTTCTTCTCAGAAAGAGAAACAATCAATGAAGTGACAGAGAGCTGACATTATGGGAACAAATTTTTGCCACATACACATCTGATAGAGCACTAATCTCCAGAATATATAAAGAACTAAAAAAACTTAACACCAAAAAAACAAATAACCCAATCAGTAAATGGGCCAAGGAGCTGAACACAAACTTCACAGAAGAAGATATACAATTGATCAACAGACATATGAAAAAATATTCAGCATCTCTAGCAATTAGAGAAATGCAAATCAAAACTACCCTAAGATTTCATCTCACACCAGTCAGAATGGCAATTATCAAGAATACAAACAACAGTAAGAGTTGGCGCAGATGAGGGGGAAAAGGCATACTCATACATCGCTGGTGGGACTGCAAATTGGTACAACCAATCTGGAAAGCAGTATAGATATTTCTTAGAAAACTTGGAATGGAACCACCATTTGACCCAGCTTCCCACTCCTTGGTCTAGCATACTACAGTGCTGGAGCCCCTTCAATGTTTATAGCAGCTCAGTTCACAATAGCTAAACTGTGGAACCAACCTAGATGCCCTTTGATAGATGAATGGATAGAGAAACTGTGGTATATATACACAATGGAATATTACTCAGCTATAAAAGAGAATAAAATTATGGCATTTGCAGGTAAATGGATGGAGTTGGAGAATATCATGCTACATGAAGTAAGCCAATCTCAGAAAACTAAATGCCGAATGTTTTCTTTGATAAGTGGATGCTGATCCACAATGTAGGGGAGGACATGGGAGAGTGGAGGAACTTTGATCACAGGGGTGGGAAGTGGGAGGGGTTAGGGGGACAGTAAAGATGGTGGAATATGATGGACATCATAGCTTTCTTATTTTTAATCTGTAGGTTTTTCATTGCTAGTGTAGAGAATCACAACTGATATTTATATATCTCCTTTATTCTGCCACTTCACTAACCTTGTTTGTTAATTCTAGTAGTTGTGTGTGTATGTGTGTTCTTTAGAAATTTCTATGTATAAGGCCATGACATTTTCAAATAGTTCTATTAATCCTTCCCAAATGGATGCCCCTTGTTTGGGCTGCTATTGCTGTTTTTCTGGACTAGCTGCCATGGCTAAGGCATCCAGCACACTGTTGAACAAAGGGATGATAGTGAATGTCCTAGTCTCTTTCCTGGTTTTATGGAGAAAGTGTTCTGTGTTTCATCATTATGTGTGATGTTAGCTGTGGGACACTCAGAGGTACCCATTGTCAGGTTGAGGAAGTTCCCTTCTATTCCTAGTTCTCTGAGAGTTAGAATCATTTGTTTGGACTTTTCAATTGTTTTCACCTTTGAGAGGTGAGCATGTGTTTTTTCTCTTTTATTACTGTGGTATACTTTATTGATTGATTTTTTTGTATGTTCAACAAACTTTGTATGTTAGGAAAAATTCCATTTGGACATGATGTGTAATTCTTATACTATTAGATATAGTTTGTTAGTACTTCTTTTAGGATGTTGCATATATATTTTTAAAGGATATTAATCTCTAGTTTTAATTTCTTATGATGTTCTGACTTTGGCCTCATAGAATGCATTAGGTAGTGTTTCCTGCTACTCTATATTTTTAAATAATTTGAAATTGTTGGTGTTAATTCTTCTTTAAATGTTTGGCAGAATTCACCAGGGAAGCCATTTGCATACTGGCTTTCTTTGTTGGAAGTGTTTTGATTAGTAATTAAATCTTTATTTTTATACCTCCATTAGACTCTTATTATTTTTTCTTGAATCAGTTTTGGTAGTTTATGTGTCCATGAATTTGTCTATTCCATCTACATTATCTAATATGTTGGCATAAAATTGTGTAGAATTTCCTTGCGATGCTGAGAACAAATTTCTTTGCATTACATAAGTTTGATGTGTTTATTTTTCTTTCATCCATCAAAAATTATTACTGTCCATATTCACCAACATCATTGCACTATATATGTTTTATGTAATTATTATTCTTAACATTTTTGTTATTTTCCTTTTTCCTTATGGTGTATATAAATCTCAGGTGAGAAGATTTGAGTGAGATAAATTATTTCATTCATATCTATTCTATTATTCAAAACACAAGACTGTGATCTTGATGCAGTTTCCATACTAGTCCATACCATCCCTTCATTTCTCAGGTCCTGTGACATGAAATTTATATAATCTCATGCCCTTTCAGGCAGTTAGGGTATAATCTCAATCCTTTTAGAAATAACATCATTTGCATTAAGTCTCAGTGTTTATGGAAGTTAGTCAATTTTTGTTGTTGACTTTTATTGTTGGAAATTTTTATTTTTTGCTGCAGACATTCACTTTTTTTTTTTTTTTTGGTTATGTTATATTGATTTGAGTTGTACCTCTTGCAAGTTCTCAGCCTAAAGCCTATGGTGTTACCTGGAATTGGCATATACAGAACTCCAGCTTGAGGCCTCCCTGGCTTCTGATTTGCTGAGGTCGCTACATATATTCTCACTTGATTAGCCATTGAGGATTGGGTGACAGCATCCATGGAAGAAGAACAATCTGAGGAAAATCATGGGACAACAGAGTGGAGTCTTGTGTATGGTGGAAAGCCCATGGAAGGAGAATAAACTAAGAAAAGAAATTTAGGCAGATTGGACCTCCAAAGGGTCTTGAGTGGCACAATCAGGAGTTTGGGTTTTATCTCATTAGGAAAAAAACAGAGTATTAGTGAAGTGAATCCCTATGGCCACTGTTTATACTTCTACTTAAGGGCTAGTTCCCTCATACTTTGAGCCACCTCCTCCTCCCCTTTCATACAAAGGACTCAGTTGATTCAGTGGGAAGAGGTAATCTTTTTAGGAAAACTCCTTTGGGATTTGATCAAAATGGTAGATGATCCCTATGTCAGAAGAAGACCATTTCCACATAGAATTTAGGCTATGTTCCTGACTCCTGAGGGGAAGACACAAAGAAGAATCACTAGTTGTTTCCTCACTATTGTGATATGGAGTCCACAAGCCCTTTCATAATCCCATTCTTGCCTGTGATAGATGGATTTTTAAACCCATCTACTTGTAAAAGGCAATTATTATTCAGTAACATGAAAATTTTAAAAAGCTACACACCGTGTTCTGGAATGCAAGATTTTTTTTAATCTTCCTGACTTAATTATTTTGTGCTTATTACTTCAAGGTTGAAGTTCCCTTTTATCCTGCAGACATTTACAAGTTCATTTGTTACATTGATTTGACTAAAACCCGTTGAAAATAACTTTGGCCTATTGGCAATTATGTCAAATTAGAAGGATATAATGAATTTTAATTGTCTCTGAGAATATGTATTTGGTAGAAGAGATATTTCAAAATTCTTCAAATATATATGTGAACCAAGATGTTTCATTGACAACAAATTAATTTGTTCCCCATCAAATTACAAACATGTATTCTGTTTCTATTCCCCTCCTGAATGTCTTTTTAAAAGATTCTTTCCTCAGTGATATAGAAGAATTGGTTTTCAGAAGTAACATGCTATTTTCCTTGGGGGAAAGTTAATAGAATTGTGCCCTTTTACTCTTCCAGTGACAAAAATTCTGGACTGTAGTAAAATGTCTCCACCTGGAGACCTCTCTGCAAGATTAGAAGTTTCTATAAATGCTAATCATTCTATATTTACCCTTCTGACCATAACAGTTAGCAAATACTGCCTCTGAATGATTAATTTAGAAGACATGAGCACAGTGAAATGGACAGCTCTGTTACAATGAAAGGCAGTGAAATGGGAAAATCTATTGTAAGCATTTTGACATAGGTCTGCCCGAGACTGGAGGTTATGGACTGGAATACATGGGATGAATCAGACATTCTACGGAGGAACAGATAGGACTGAGTCTATTTTTTTCTTTCAAAAGTAGATACAGTGTTCTTGGATGTGAACTTCATAGGCTTCAGTATCAGGCAGACATAGACTGAGTCTGATGGCTTATCCCAGCATCTTCAGCAACTGGTACCACCTACCACAGAGGAGATGCTCAGTGAATGTTACATTAATTTAAAAGTCATTTAAAGAGATGAATGAATGATCATATCCTCACAAATCTTTAGTTAACTATTTCTACCCTTAAGTTTAAATGACAACATTTACACAAAATCTTAAAACTCTTTTACTAGAAAACCATTCAAAAGAATTTACAATTTCTTTTGGAAATTAATGTAGATAATCTTGAATGAAATTCTCCACTGATAATTTTGGAAGCATCTCAAGACTCCTCCAATTCCCTCAAAATGCTTCCCAAAATGTTCAGTTCAATGAATCTTCTGTCCCTTCTTTTGATAATGCCAAATCCCACCTTGACTAAACCCTTGTTCCATGCCAACGATGAATTAAGAATGCAACAGTCTACAAATTATTTCAGCAACTTGATCAATATAATGAATTTAAGTCAACAGCCAATACTTCCTAACAAACACTTACTTTTCATAACATTAACTGCTGAAATGAGGAAAGAGATCATTTTGGAAATGCTGAGTTAAACATAAGCTTTCCTTTCCCCCTGCCCAGCTCGAAGGAGCATTTAATATTCAAATGTGCAATAAAACCTGTATCATTGCCCCATTCATGCATGTTCTTTAGTAAGAGCATTCTACTGGACTGCGCACCCTAGAACACCCATGGGGGATCTTTGGTCTAAAGATTTCAAGCACAATTATCTCTCAGAGCTTACTAAATGTTTGCTGAATAAACACTTTATGCAACTCAATAACTTAGAGCTATGTAAAAATGTGCTAGTGTCATTCACTTATTAATAGAAGCTAATAAGTGACTAAAAGGCTTATTTACTATCTGACTGACCATGCTGATGAAAGGCCATGCAGAGACCAGCCGTGAGTTGGGTGAGAAGCTGAAATTTCCAAAGTACCCAGAACAATTTCCTTTGCCCCAATGAAACAATGCTTTCTGTACATCTGCCTTATTTCCTCCTGTAAGCATTGAACTAAGGTGTCAAAATCACTTTTATATTGCATGAATTATTCCCTGAGGTAAATGAGAAAGTCCACTTAAAGGAAAGTTCCAAAAGAGATATTTGTCTTCTATTTCCTCCAGCTTGCTCTCTGGCTGCTGGAGGACTAGACACTTACAGAGAATAGGATTTCTCTCACATGCTCAGGGGAAGTACCCTTGTCTAGGTGTAGAAATCATTGCAGCACAGGAAATATAAAGTGGAACTGAGATGGATTGTGATCTCAGCAACAATCAGATCTAGAGATCCTCCTCTCTCTCCTGACCACTGGGGCTTCCCATGGTCCTTCAAGGGAGTTCTGAAGTGGGAAGTTCCGTAGAGCCATCTAACTATACAGCAAGACCATGGAAGACAAGAACGAAGAGAGAGCTTCACTCAAGAATCAAATTCCCATCCATTTACTTTTTGCCACTGGAAGGACACTGCATGTCCTTGCAGACTCCATTTTTGCTTTGTTTCACATGTTAGCTTCTGCTTCCTGAAGGTGAAATGCTTCGGAGAGAAGAGAAAGTGAAAATTAGGTGAGAAAATGATGAAGAACTGCGAGACTGGGGGTGCTGGAGGCAAAATTGTCTACTTCATTGGTCCAGATCCTAGAAGGCTAATATTCGTGTTCCTGGTTGAAATGCTGGAAATTTTACTACTTCTCCTGATTGTCTCCACCACTTATGATTTACTTCAGGTAAAAAAGCCATGGAATAGTATTCATTGGAATATTTCTTGAGATATTTATACTCTTTTGGTACAACATAATATGTAATAAGTACAAGGACAAAGTTCTAATGATAGAGACAGATTGTTGCATTGACACTAACTTCCAGTGACATTCTGACAGAGTAATTTGAATGCTCAAGATTGGAAAAGTTTGGTCAACCTTCAATAACTTGCTTTATTTAGAGTAGTTATGAGGATATATTCCCTGGGCAGCCAATAGTATTGCCCCTTCAACCTATAGATCTAGAGGAAGCCCAGTCAGGACACCTTCCATCAGTACACACTGGATTATGGGAGCATATTCATCTTCCTTTTCTCACATAATAAGCGTAACTAGCTATCATGCCTATTCAGTGTTGTGCTAAATGCTTTACTTGTACCATTTAGCCTACATCATCATAAATATTCAACAGCTAGGTATCCTTATGTCTAATCTATAGGAAAAAAGAGTATTTACAGATCTTCATTAATCTAAGTATTGAAGGATATAACTGCATATATTAGTCTTTTTTGTTACTATAATTAAATATCTCAGACAGGCTAACTTTATGAAGAAGGAAGGCTTATTAGGAGTTCTGGAATTCAAGGTGTTATGGTTTGGATCTAAAATGCCTCCCCAAATTTCATACTTTCTCTTTTCTAAGTGCAGGTTATAAAGCATCTATGTGTTCTTTTCATTCACTTGGCCTCAATTTTTTCTCTTCCTAAATCCAAATCGACTCTTTCTAATTAGAACAGAATCCTAGAATTATATATACAGAATTATCACACATTTAAGCCACTGTATACTTATCAGCCATCATTCAAGCAGAAATTCCTGACTTCTCCATTAAAATCTGAGGCTTGGCTATATTAAGATTTCCATCCAAAATAATAACCACATCTCCCATCTTCAGACTCTCAAATGCAGTTCTTTTCTCTACAGTACTTGGCTATAATTCCTTTTTGCAATGTAACCTCTAAAACATTTCTTTTAAATATCTCCTTGCTATTGGCATCCTCCGGTGGTGGCAGAGAGAGATAATGCTTTAGAGTTATAAGAGTAAATAAATATAGAGAGCCCAGTGCTTCTGCCCAAGCTTGGGAATATGGCATAACTCAGTCTGCATGCGACCCAGAATTAAATCAATATTTCATTCCATTGCCTTCAATGGATTCTCAGTGCTCTTCCTAGAATAATTTAATTCCTCCCTCTTCTCAAATTAAATGATACCTGAAAGGTTTCTCTGATGAACAGCTCCTATTTTACTGTAGGAGGTCTTCCTTCAGGTACATGGGACATACATCTTTTACTATTAGTGAAGACCATTAGTTTCAATATAATGCCCTCTCTGTGACATCTACTACAGTAGTAATATTATCAAACCTGTAACACAACCCATTTCCATGGCTCTGGAAAAAGAAAAGCAGTACATCTGTATTTTTTGAAGATGCATTTATAGGAAGTACATTGATGAAAGAGATGGGAATTATAGACGCAAAGAATTACCTGATGTATAGAAATTTTATCATTGTATGCATTTGTAGTACAATATTAAAGGTGCATTGAGACCATCCAAATATGTATTATACATTAGAAAATCAGAAGATTATACCTCATTAGAAATTCAGATACCAATGCTATCATTGTTCATGATAATATTGGCTGACATTTATTGAGTGGTAAGCATTATTCTAAATATGTTGTCAGTTTGCTGAATTTAAGCCTAGGGAGGCGAATAACTTGCCTAATATCACGTGGCTAGTAGGCAGAAGAAGTATATTTGGGCCCAGAGATTATGTGCCTAAGCTCTGAATCTGTACACTGTGTTGCCCTGTGGAGATCAAATCAAGATGGAACACGTGTTCTACCATAGTTCTTCAGCTAAGAAAAAACCATCAAGGCCCAGTTGTGCATGGAAAGTTAGTAGATACAATTTAAAATCTATACATTGAATTTATGGTATTATGGTTTGGATATTAGTTGACCCCAAAATCTCCTGTGGTAATATAGGAAAACTCAGAGGTGGAAATGTTTAGATTATGAGAACGGTAACCTAATCCATCCATCCTAGATTGAATGAACTGACTCAGTTGGTAAGTGGGGGTGGATGGTGGCTGAAGGAAGTGTATTACTGGGACATGCCCTGAAAGGATTTGTCTTCCCTGTGACCACTTTCCCTTCCTCAGTCTCCTGGCCATCACAAGCTGAGAGCACTCTTCCATCATGACCTTCACCATGGTGTCCTACCTCACCTTAGGCCTGGAGCAATGGAGTCAGTCCACCATGTACTAAACCTCTGAAATCATGAGCTCAAACAAGCCTTTCCTCCTCTTTATTGTTCTTGGCAGGTATTTGCATCACAGCAATGCAAAGCTGACTAACACATGGTTTCTCTCAGACCATAGAAATACAGATGCACAAATACACACACAAACATCCATACATACAAATACATTGAGACCTCAGAAAATGCTAAGCAGGATCAGTGATTTCTTCTCATTTCAGATTATGGTTGGTGAACCAGTCAAACATGTATTGAGTAGCTACTATGTATTACATGTTGCTAGGGACCTCAGAATATTGGGTTTTTCCTTTACAATTTGAATTGGTAAGCATAACACATCTCTTACAAGATACGGAATCGAGATATAAGTGTGCAGAGTGTTATAGTTACCAAGATGATATGCACATAGGAGATTTTAAATGTTAGCTGCAGATGCTGATTACAGTCACTCACTTTTACACTCCTAAAGTCCTTAATGAATTGAAAACAGGCCAAAAAAAATGTGAATTGGAACCTAAGTTCAGTATAAGCTGTATTATAGGATTGTTTGAGGCCCCATAGCAACCATTAGGACAAGGAATTACACAGCAGATTCCAGCCAGTCTCCTAGGGTATGGGGCAATACAAGGTGAGTCCAGAGCAGAAAGAGACTGTTGAATGGAATGTTAGAAGATATCATGAGATAAGAAGACACTCATCGGCCAGGGGGATGAGGCAGGGATAGCATTCTAGATTGAGAATAGGATGAAAAAAGGCTCCTGAATCAAGGGGTGTCCAGGTTAGAGCCAAAGTCACAAAGGTCCCAGGACATCTGTGGGGAGGAGATGGACACAGTGACAGGCAGGAGAGCCTGACTGGGGCCTAGAGCATCAGCTAAGCACCCTGCACTCTATCCAGGAGCCCCAAGATTCCCTAAGGAGCCTCTGAAAGGTACAGTATTGTGAGGGTTTAAAACCTGGCAAGTACACAGCAACAGGGTCCCTGCCTGAATTCAGCCAAGATGGTGCCTTCTTATTAGAATTAAAAATAAATAATTTTAATAATTTTTTAAAAAATGTAACTGGACACCACTACAGTGGCTGAAGACCTATACATAGCTACTAATTTGACAGGCACACTTTGTGGTCCTGAATAGAGTCTGCTCCTTTCAAGCAGGAATGTACTTACATTTTGCTTACATTTTTTTTTTTTGATAGAAAGAACTGGGCCCTGTTAGACATTAGTAATTTTTTTGCTGAAAGAATTCCTTTGTGACATCTTGGTGCCCTTTCTGTGATCATCCTGTAACAATCCATTCCCTCCCTCTGTCTCTCTCTTCAACCTCTTTCAGTCCTTCCTCCCTCCCATAGAATTCTGATTCTCCTCCTTTCTTTCACTTAAAAATTCTCTTGTCAGCCGGGGTGGGTGCAGTGGCTCAAGCCTGTAATCCTAGCATTTAGGGAGGCTGAGACAAGAGAATTGCGAGTTCAAAGCCAGCCTCAGCAACAGCGAAGTGCTAAGCAACTCAGTGAGATCCTGTCTCTACATAAAACACAAAATAGGGTTGGGGATGTGGCTCAGTGGTCGAGTGCCCCTGAGTTCAATCTCTAGTACCAAAAAAAAAAAAAAAAAATTCCCTTGTCTCAGTGGTCTCACTCTGCAAGAAATCAACAAACATTAGGATGCCCATGTACAGCACCTACTGATGCCTGGCCCCGGTCTCTAAACCAATGTTTGCACTGCTCTGAACAACATGAATACCAACGAGCAGCAACACAACTAGAGCCAGGTGTAACCTGTCCTCTGGAAATTAAGAAGAAGGAAAAACCAGCTGGGAATGAAGTGAGAAAGCACATAAAATAAAACCATAATACTGTTGCAAGTGAGATAAAGGTCAATGGATTTCAAAATGTCAAATGACAAAAGGATCATTTCCGTTCCAGTTTTGAGTTAGTACAGTTTAGTTGCTGCCAAGTTTTAAACATTTCTGACTTGGTGCACATTTTTAGTCTCATAGTGATCGTTTATTAGAAATTTATTCAAGTTGATATTAATATCCTCATAAATGTCAATCAGCACCTTAAGTGATATGAAAAATTGAGGTAGGTAGATTATATCTTGGGTGTAATAATTGTGTAGTGATTCAAATCTATAGATACTTAGAGACCTATTGAGGGAATGTGTAGAGGGCAGGGCTGCTGGGGGTTGAGAGCAGCAGGTGTACACTAAAGTCTTCAATAGTCCCTGCTCCCTGAATATTTATGGACAATAAAAATGTCATTATCACAAACAATGGTGGTTCTCTGGACATTTAACAAACTTTTATTCAGTTTCTATATGTGGTAGATATTATAAAATATATTTATACACACATGTGCATGCAAACACACAAAAACAGGCTATTGCAAGAGTCTTCAGGAACAATACACTGCAAAATCTAAAGAAATTATAGGCATTCAATAAAATCTGCATTAACTTTATGTTGTTGTAACTACTAAAAATAATTTGAAAAATGGTAGTGCTCATGTGCTAGGTACTTGGCATGTATTATTTTAATTCCAGCACAGTTACCACTGTCCTTATTTTAGAGATAAGAAAATTGTGGTTCAGACTAAGTTAGAGGGCACTTCTGAGGTCACATGGTAATAGAGGGGTGAAGCCAATATTTTAACTCAATACTGTTTAACTCTAGCACTCAAGCTCTTCCCACTACTTACTGACACCTGCTGAATATTAATAAGTTAATGCTCAATTATCACAATTTTTAGATGAACTAGACTCATAAAACCATCTATATAGTGAACAATGAAAGATGCATCATCTCAAACATTGCCTATTTTTTCTTCAATGTCCCAGTAATGCATCCCTCTGAAGGATTTCCTTAAGAAATAGGTTCATGCAATATACTTGACTGATTTATTAATTATCTCATTTTCCTTTGTTCTCGTTTTTGTCTTTTAGTATTCAGCTCCTGGCACAGTGCCAGATATGCTAGTATATCTGAGGAGCTGAGGCTTCTTAAAGCTTTTAATGCACTGGGTATAATCCCTCTTTCTTGCTTTGATCTCTATACAAGTCTATGTGCTGAACTCAGCAGGGCATGGTGTTGTGAAGTTCAGAAGGCATAGTCCCTGCCCAGGCAAATGATTTTCAAGCAGGCAGCCTCAGCATGTCAGTTCTGGTAGAGTGCCAGCAATGTCTAAGGGAGGACAGTGGACAGAAAGGTAGTAGCCATGAAAGAGGTGGGGAAACTTCAGAGAATATACCCATACAACAATCCTAGGAAAAAAGTAATGGAAGGATCATGTTTGTTGTAAGTTGAAAGAACACTGCAAACAGACACTAAATGTGAAAATGTGTGATGTTTGTGGAACAAGCTAGTAGTTTGGTTTTGCTAGAATAAAAGGAACACGAAGATGTACGTAGGCCCTTTTTCTGTCCATGTATAATAAAATATCTTGGGGGAGATTCATAGAGAAGAGAAATTTTCACAGTTCTGTAGGCTAGAAAGGTCCAGATAAATGCAGGAACAAAACCAAGCTGATTCAGTGTCTGGTGAGAGCTTTTCTGCCCAAGATGGTGTCTCTTGCTGCATCTTCATAGGTCATAAGGGGATAAAGGGGGAAAATGCTGTGTGCACAGGCTCTTATAAAGCACCCAATCTCATTTACATAATCGCCTCCCCAAATCTCCACCTCTTAATAGCATCACTATGAAAAATAAGTTACAGCATAAGGACTTGGGGGTGACACCAACCTTCAGACCATAGCAATGGAAATTGTAGTTGGAAGGCTCTGTTGGATCAGATAATGGAAGGAATGAATTTCATGCTGCAGAATTTAAATTTATATTCTATAAGAAGTAGAATGCAAGAGAGCTGGGGATATAGCTCAGTGGTAGACTGCTTGTCTGGCAGGGGTTCCATTCCATCTCCAGCACTGAAACAAAGAGAAAAAGAGAAGACAAAAGAAATGGAAGGCAGAGGAGTTTTTGATAAGAAATTCAACCCTGTTAGGCTTTTGTTTTAGGAAAACAACAGATTAAATAATAGGGGAGGTGATACAGACAAGGAAATAAGAACAGAATTTAGCAGCAGCACAAGGTTAGACATTGTTCCATTTGGAAGGAGGGTCAGGTGCTTGGGGCTTTCCTGTTCCTTCTTTCTATGTGCAAGAATGTAGGTGGAAATGTGCTTTTCTCTGATAGTGGAAGGTAAAAAGGTGGATCTATGTCCTGCCCTTCTCTAACACCAGAAATTCTTCCTTTGACCCTTTTCTCCCCTTTGAGCAGTATTCAGTGTTTTCTGGGATGACAATCAATAGATCTGAGTGAACAGAGCCCATGGCAATTCCTATAAAATGTTGAACAAAAAGTTCCTTTTAGTGAAAATATGGAAGAATCCTCAGCATAATGGAGTAACTTCACCTGGCTCCTTAAACTATAGGGAGATTCTCAGAACTGAAAACAAACAAAACAAATATCAATATAGCATTGATACTCTGGTCATTCAGCACTATTAGAACATATTTATGCAGTTCATTCACATGTGTAGGGCATATGTGTGTGTGTGTGTATATATGTATATATACAAACATAAAAACATGTATAATTTATAATGTTAAAATTTGAATTTATAGCATTTTGAATTGCATCTGGCAATGTCATAGATTATACATAATTCCGTGAGAATGTACAAAATCTCATGAACAAAGTTTGCAAGCATGAATGAATAGATGTGATATATTGTTAAAAATTTCAATGCAAGTCTTTCAAAAAGTAATATTACAAATAATCCATATTTGTGAAATTCAGACTTTATTTCCCTGGAAAGGGAGTTTACCAATTCAGCTACTCACATAAAGCCTCTAACAATTTGAATGTAGAAAACTGGAAGGCAAATCATTAGGATTATAATAGGCTTCAACTTAAGAATCAGAGGAGAAAACAAAATTCCTCACTTAGGCTAAACTCCCCTCAGGAAAAGAAAGAGAATCTACAACTTAGAATAATAGGATTAAAAACAACAAAAGCAACAACATCAACAATTATAAACAATTAGCCAATTTGGGACAGAGGAGATGCAGCTTTAAAAAGTGTCTTTGGCCCTATAGGACATAGAATGGGAATGAAGTATAAATATTAATAGTGAAACCAATATTAGACACTGTGGATCTGAACAGTTGAGTCCTATCACTTATTGTTACACTCAATGCCCATAGAAGTCCTGGGAAATAATGTGGAGTCTTTGTACAGTTTCTTGGGAGCTGTATGAATTGCCCAGCAATGAACTAGATGAAACCAGAAATGCTTCTTTCACCCAAGGAGAAGCTGCACCTAATGCTGTCTAGGTCTCCAAGTAGTGAGCAGGTTGAAATCCTCATTATTCCTCTGAAGAGCTGGCCCTTAATCCACTATTACATTGTAGTTAGATACAGTAGCAGGTGAACTCACAGAGCATGAGGCATCACTGATAGCCTCATGTCACCATGGTCGAGGTCCATCTCATGTTTAACCCTGAAAGAGACAGCACTAGAGAGCAAAGTTCCTCCTCTGGAACATAGCCAGGGTGGATTCAGCAAGACTCAGCTCCAGACGTATCTCTGAAGAAAGCCAAGAGATCTGGATAACCACTCTTTTATTAACACTTCACTTGTAAGCTTCCCAGAATGGCCTGTTCCTTGCACCCATACTATGCATCATTATAAGCAGGAAGAAATTAAGTAAATTACTAACAGGAAAGTGAAGAGCCAGGACACAAAGCTCAATCTATCTAATTCCAAAGTGATTTTGGTTTTTAAGATTCAAATAATTACTAGGTGCAGTGATGAAATCCTGTAATCCCAGTGGTTAGGGAGGCAAGAAGATCCAAGTTTAAGGTCAGCCTCAGGAACTTAGCAAGACCCTGTCTCAAAATAAAATAAAAAATAAAAAAGGCTTGAGATGTGGCTCAGTGGTTAAGCACCTCTGGGTTCAATCTCTCATACCATAAAAAAAAGATGAACCTAATCAAAGTAGTGCTCTTACCAAGTTGTGACACTGGAACTTCAACCAAGTTTGTTAATTCATAAGTCAGCATTTGTCATCCAAAAGCACTCTTCCTCAAGGGTCAACTTAAGGCCACATGCACCATAACAAAACCATAGGTAGTTATTATTATCACAGTTTTAGTGTTGCTACATAGATTCATGGAATCCTGAGCTGCAGTTATTAGTAGGCACTTCAAATGATCATAATGCACTAGAAAGTTTTAAAAACATTGCTTCATAGAAACTATCCTCAACTATCCCCAGAACCTATGCGCATGTGGTTCATATAGGACCGTGTGAGGCAAGGGCCAGAACACCCATCCTCTGAGTTGAGCAACTCATGAAGAACAGAGTCAATCTCTCAGGAAGGAGTCTTTTGAGAAGGCTAACCTCTTGGGAATTGGTAATAGAAAACAAGAAATGGGCTTTTGTGATATCACAAGGGGTTTATAGACCCTATGGGAAGATCCACCTGCAAGTCCTAAAATAGATGACTCCTTTTTAAAAATGTTATTTGTTCTAATTAGTTATACAAGACAGAAGAATGAATTTTGATTCATAGTACACAGATAGAACACAACTTTTCTCTAGTTGTACACAATGTAGAGTTGCACTATATGTGCAGTCATACATGTACCTAGGGTAATGATATCCATCTCATTCCACAATCTTTCCTGCCTCCATGCCCCCTCCCTTCTCCTCTTTGCCTAATCAAATTTCTTCCATTCTCCCCACACACACCCCATTATGGATCTGCATCCACTTATCAGAGAGAGCATTTAGCTTTTGTTTTTACTTCACTTTGCATGATATTCTCCAACTCCATCCTGCAAATGCCATAATTTTATTCTCTTTTAATGTTGAATAATAGTCCATTGTGTATATATATCACAGTTTCTTTATCTATTCATCTGTTTTGACTTTGATACATGAATTCAGGGAACATTCTTAACTTTGTTCAAGAGAAACCCAGGGAAGCTCTCTGGGTTTGCACCCCTACAAAGTCCACAAAAATACCTATGCTTATTTCAATGGAGGGCAATTCTAAGCCACACTGAAGCAGGTAAGGAGATCCTTGGAAAGTTTTCAGGGAAAAGCCATAATTTTCTTCTTTCCTTATTGGAAAGTAAACAAAACTGTTAGCCTTCTCCCATAATCTGGGGGAAATTAGTGATGAACTCACACAAATGTCAACCAGATTTGTTGATGCCAGACAGAATGAAGTTGCCACAGTCAGGATGCAGGTAGAAGCTTTATGTAGTCTGAGGAATGTACTCCATGTTCATCTCCTATTTTATCCACCTGCTCCTTCATCTCAGAGAGAGCTCAGGCTTCAGTTCAAAAGGAAACTTGAGCAGAAGCTTGTGATTGAGAAGTATTTCACCTAATTCATTCATGTAGATATGTCAAAAATGAAACCTTCTCCCACATTGTTATAAATCACTATGCCCCAAACAATAGGAAATATGCTATTTGAATGCAACACCAATTGCTATGAATTTCAAATAGCCAAGCCAAAGCCAAATGTAGCCTTGGAGAGAGATATAATTTCATGGTACTTTTTGAGGACCTATAAATTTTTTAAAAGTAAGTAGGACATATCTAACATGGCGGAGACCCAAACAAAAGATGATTTGATACTGCAAAAGATGCAAATAAAAGTTCATTTTATTCATTCTGTACAGTGCCAGGTAAAGATGGTCAACGATTTCTCTAATGAATCTGTAAGTTCCAAGATTCCAAAATTATAACATAGATGCTCCAAAAGCTCATGTGTGAGAAAATGCAAGGAAGTTTAGAGGTAAAATGATTGGTTTTTGAGAGTCTTAACATAATCAGTGGATTAATTCCCTAATGAGGATTAACTGAGTGGTAACTATAGGCAGGTAGAATATAGATGGAAGAGGTGGGTTGTTTTGGGTGTGCCTTTGGGGTACCTAGCTATTTTGGTCAGTGGAGCACTCTCTGTGTGTGTGTGTGTCCTGGTGGCCATGTCTTGAGCCTCTTTCCTCCACCACACTCTTCTACCATGATGTTCTGCCACAACTTGGACCTAGAGCAAGGGAGCCAGCCATCTATAGATTGTGAGCTCTGAAACAATGAGCCCCAAAACAAATTTTTCCTCCTCTAAAATTGTTTTTGTCAAATCTGTTTGTCACAGCAATGAAAAAAGCTGAATAAAATACCATGGTTATTCCTGTGTGGCTCTTCAAGGGTTAGCCCCCATGTACAACATTATAAGAAAATGTAAAATCAGAATTACTTGACCTTACCATAAGAGTGGCTAAAGGCTTCCACATGTGTTGGCTGTGCTATCTAAGCTTTGCTTATTAGCTATTTTACTTCCATGTTACACAGTTGAGGCTTTTTTGTTTTCCTTTTTGTTAATATGCTGTTTTAAAAAGAAAAATAGGACACATTCTCCCTGAGGAGTCACCAATTCAGATTGGCATTGAGAGAGGGAGTGGCCATGTGTGTGACTGTGTTTGAGGTAATGAAATTGCAATAAATAAATTAATGAGACTTTTGCTAAGATAGCTATCAAAAGCTAAGCAATATGTAGGTCAAGAACAAGGTGCACTCTAAATAGGAAGCTTGGAATAGCTTAAATGAAGCCTCAGCATCAGTACAGAATTTTGTGTTCCACTATAATTATGTTATCAAAATGAAAGATGGTTTAGTGAAAAATGGCCATAAAAATGAGTTGCTAGAATTGTATATTTATGAAAAAAATATGGATTTCTTTGTTTACTGACAGTAGGAAAAACATTGAATTTATGTTTTGCAACCTTTGAAGTCTTTCAGTTGCAAAGTATCTTTCCCTTAATATCATACTTACCAGTTTATCAGAAGATCTTTGGAGTGTTTCCTGGACTAGGTCATTTTATACTCCTGTTTTTATTTCAGCTTGCAGTTTATTAGCTTGTTCAAGACAAAATTGCATGACTATATTCTTTGTGATTCTGTTTTTCTCATTTAACCTCTTTTTAAAAATGGCAATAAATATTCATAAACCAGAAACCAAGGAATTTTTGTTAATGTATACCTGCATGCACACATCATTATTTTATAAACATGCTAATATTGTCACCTCTGTGGATAAAGAAATAAATAACAAAGTAGGTTAACTTTTTTCATATAATTTTAAAACATCTGTGGGAAGAAAATTCTATCTCAGTTTTTTATGTAGGTTGGCTCTAGATGTTCTGCCCTTTCTCATCTTTTCTCAATAATATGCAGAACTTTTTCCTTATATTGTGCTTGAACATAAGTAATAGAGTTCACCCAACTCTCCCCACAAAGCCATGAAATAAAACTAGTTAATATTTGAGAACTTTTACATGAAATACATGCATGTTCATGTATATATACACACACATGTATATACACACACACATATATTCTTCACTAGGTCATTACCCTTGGAGAAAACGTGGACCGTGGGATACCATGTAGCACAGAGTGACTGAACTGAATCCTACACATGTAATAGGATTGTGTCACAGGCAAGGAACCCAAGCAACCCCAAGTTTAGGAAACCTCAATATTTTAAAGAGTCCACAGTCAAACCTGTTTGACCTTCAAGCCAGAGGGAAACATTATCTTTATTTTCCTGGTCATTAAACCAATCTGTCTTCTGCTCCAGTGGGACACATATATCTTGGATTGCTCTACAGACATGCTTGAAAATATAGTCCTACAGAAACTGTCAGCTTGCAAAACTTACATAATTGCAAGAGGCCCATGGATAACAACTGTCTGCCATAATGATGCATCAGTTTATACTCCTGCTAACAGAATCTGGTATTGTCTATAAGGGTGATTAAAATCAGGAGTTAGATTCCTGGTAGGACTGCAAATTGGTGTGACCAATCTGGAAAGCAGTACTTAGAAAGCACTACTAAGTAGAAAATTTGCAATGGGACCACCATTTGACCCAGCCATCCCACTCCTCAGTCTATACACTACAGACTTAAAAACAGCATACTACAGTAACACAGCCACTTCAGTGTTTATAGCAGCACAACTCACAATTGCTAAACTTTGGAAGCAACCTAGATGCTGTTCAACAGATGAATGGATAAAGAAACTGTGGTATATATACACAATGGAATATTACTCAGCATTAAAAGAGAATAAAATCACAGCATTTGCAGGTAAATGGATGGAGCTGGAGAATATCATGCTAAGTGAAGTAAGCCAATCCCCAAAAACCAAAGGCTGAATGTTTTTGATGATTAGTGGATGCTGACCATAATGGGAGAAATGGAGGAACCTTGAATAGAGCAAAGGGAAGGGAGGGGAAGGAAGAGGGCACAGAGGTAGGAAAGATAGTGAAATGAGATGGACATCACTACCCTAGGTACATGTATGAAGACACAAATGGTGTGACTCTACCTTGTTTACAACCATAGAAGTTAAAAATTGTGCTCCATATGTGTACTGTGACTTGAAATGCATTCTGCTATTTCAAAAAATAAAAATAAAATTTAAAAAAAGATACAGCAAAGGAAAAAAATTTAAAAATTTTTTAAAAATTAGGAGTTAGGGAAGTTGAGCACCACTACTTACTGTCCATAGGCAAAAATCAAGAAGGAGTTTGGGATTTCACATGGTGGCTTAGGTCAAGGTGTAAAATCAATTTGTACACTTTCCAAGCGAATTAGCTATGGAAAGTTGCATGCCGTAGTTTCATGGGACACACCTAGAAGTATCATACTTCATATCTGTCCAAATTCCACTATTTGGAATTTAGTCCCAAAGCTTTAACTGCAGCGGAGGCTGAAAAATAGTCTAACTAGGTTTCCAAGATGAACAGTAACAAAATTTGCTGAACACATTCCTTAGCCTTAGAGAGTCCGTGTCATTAAAGCTCTATATGATTTCCCAGCATCCTCCCTTCACACCAGGTTTGCATATCAGGGTAAATCTCTCTTTCCATTTCCACCCCATAGACTCCTCTTCAAAGTCCTATTGATAAGAGTTGGGGATATGTGAGTCACCAAGAAATAATAATGGCAGTATAAAGAGATTTCCCAGGTCATAAGAAATGAATAGGTACTTCACTCAAACCTGTGACTTTTTATAGTTAACTAATCTCAAGGGCTTCTTGAACTTGAAAATACTGATTGGAAATAACTTTTAATACCAAAGGGAAATAGAAAATATTAGAGGCCAGGATTATTGTTAACCTGAAATTTCAGTTTAAGATCTTCCTGCTAAGTATTTATGAAGGAAATAGAATTTGGACCTCATTTGAAACTATTTTTTATTAATGATTGTCCATCTATAGAGATGCTTTTTAATGGCCTGGTCACCACTGGGTAAATGAACAAATTTCTATCACTTGCTTAAATATCAAGGATCTTAGCCGGGCATGGTGGCTCAAGCCTGTAATCCCAGGATTTAGGGAGGCTGAGACAGGAGAATTGCGAGTTCAAAGCCAGCCTCAGCAACAGTGAGGCGCTAAGCAACTCAGTGAGACCCTGTCTCTACATAAAACACAAAATAGGGCTGGGGATGTGGCTCAGTGGTCAAGTGCCCCTGAGTTGAATCCTCAGTACAAAAAAAAAATATCTGGGATCTTTTCTTTCATCGACATGTTTTAAATTTCTGCCATCATAGCAATTAGCAAATTAGGTTTCACATTGGAATTATTTTCTTTTCAATGTACTTTTAAAAATCTTAGGCCAAATTGCTATAACAAAACATCAAACTAAGTTGTTTAAATTTCAGACATTTATCTTTCAATGTTATAGGGTCTGGGACAGGGGTACCATCCTGACTGCATTTTTTTTTTTTTAATTTTAATTTTTATTTATTTTCCTCAAAAGTTGCATTTAAATACATGTTATTAAACATAACAGAAAAAAAACAAATTTTCAGAAGCTGTACACACTATTCACTGAAAATATTTGTTGAGGCAAATAGAAAAAAAAATCATTACAATCATAATTTTTCTAACTTTGCACAAAATTATAAGCAGATTACAT
>PVHX01026072.1:0-21333 GCA_004024805.1 Geosciurus inauris
ATTTTTTTTTGTACAACAATTAGAGGGAATCCCTGTGTTACTTTTACTTAATAAAGTGGCTTACATGGTTGCATTTCTGGGACAGAACCAACTGGATACATCTGGACTGTCCCAGATCAAGGAACTCATTACATTAAATCAACTCTTTTAGGTCAATGTTTCTCCTCCTATGGCCATGGACCCCTAAGTCAGGAGTTAAGCATTTTGCCCTTAAAGAGACAAGATGTGAAAGTGTTTAGAGCAGTGTCTGATCCATATTAAATGCTCATTAAAGACTGATAATGAAGATTGCTGAGGATTTTTTTTTTTGGTCCCAGGGATTGAACTCAGGGGCACTCGACCACTGAGCCACATCCCCAGCCCTATTTTCATGTTTTATGTAGAGACAGGGTCTCACTGAGTTGCTTAGCGCCTTGCCATTGCTGAGGTTGGCTTTGAACTTGGGATCCTCCTGTCTCAGCCTCCCAAAGTGCTGCGATTATAGGCATACGTCACTGTGACCAGCTGCTGAGGATTTTTTATTAAAAAATCAGTATTTATCTGAAAAACAGGTGTGTGTGTATGTGTGTATTAAACATTACTAAATCTCTAACAAGAACAGCTCCAAATTTTATTCTGGATATATAGAGTAAGGGACAAGGGCATGCAAAATCAGGACAGGCTGCCCTCAATAACCTGTTATAGTTCCTGGGAATGTGGGGCCAGCCACACCCCTGTGGAGTACCACATCAACCACCATAGAAGGGCAGTGGTTGAGGAAGCAAAGGGAACGGCAGAACCCCTGAGCTGGGAACTGGGAGCCATGACTCTTGGTGGCGGGCCTCCTTCTACTAACTGTGACCAGGTCACTTTTCATCACTGGGCCTTATTTTCCTTATTTGTGAAAAAAAGGTCTTCTACCAGGTAATTTTCCTGCTCTAGTCTAGCTCTGAAACTCTAAGTAATTAAAGAGTGGTGATTATAAATGCAGAGAGCGGCTGGTTCCCCTGTTGGTGCATGATGGGAGATGTATTACACGACACCTTGTGTGGCAGTGCTCAGCCAGAGCCAGCAGTTGTGTGCTTCCCAGGGGCCAGCACTGTCCATTCACTCACGTAAAGTTTGTTCCCACCCTAAGAGGCAATGGTATTAATCCTATTTGGCAGATAAGAAAAACAAGACATGATAACTTAGACATATAACTTATTTGTACTGTTCCTAAGTGATAAAGCTGCAAGAGTTGATGTTAAAAAAAATATTTGTTGAATGAATGGATGACTGAGGGAATGAATGAACAGGTACAGGAGACCTTAATTTGGCATAGCCACAGTGGTTATTGGTCTAGACACTTCCTTCCAGCCTAGCTGGCAGTGTGAATAATCAGGATAATTCCAGTCTGAGTTTCCCTCATTCTTCATGTGCACCTAAGAGAGCAGGTTCCTCCCAAGTCAAGCACAATACCCTCTCAGGCTGGGTCTCCTAGACTCAGAGCCATCAGGCTATCAGACTTGTAGCCATCATAGGATGGCTAAATCATGATGATTCACTTCTTTCTGGAATGGAATCCAGGACCTGGCACATACAAAGTTGTTTGATTTCTTGGATCACTTAAAAGTGCCAGATAAAGTGTATGCATTCCTTAAAAGGAATTAATATTTATTTTGTTTTGAGCAAGTCGTGACTCAGCATGATTTGGGGTTCTAAAGTTTAGAATCCCTTTGTAAAATTCTGCCTGCTAATATCCCAGAAAGAATGATTTTCTTATTGTATCACTTTGTAGTTAAAAATGATGAGTTTGAATGGGCAGTGCTGAATATTCAATTACAAAAATATATTTTTCTCATTTCAGTCTCCTTATTGGTGTCCTATGGCAACAACACATATTTGATGTGGCCATCCTGGAGGGAAGTGAGTTATAAACAGACTGCCTCTCAGAGCAGATGACTAACAAACACACATGCACCAGTGAGAGAGAGAGAGAGGGAGAGGGAGAGGGAGAGGAGAAGGAGGAGGAGGAAGAGGAGGAAGAGGAAGAGGAGGAGGAAGAGGAAAAGGAGGAGGAGAGAGAGAGAGAGGGAGGGAGAGAGAGAGGAGAAGAAGGAGGGAAGAGAAGGGGGAGGAGGAGGAGGGAGAGAGAAAGAAGGAAAGCAAGCAGGCAGGCAGGCAATGGGGTGAGTGGGGGAAGGACCCAAATCCAAGCAGGAAACTCTTGTTTTGTGTTGTGTAGCTATTTCATTTAAATGGAAACCAGAAGAATACCAGGTTCCATCTCAGTGTTAAATGGGGTCTCTGGAAAATGTGTTGTTTTTTTGTTGTTTGTTTGTACCAGGGATTGGACTCAGGGGCACTCAACCACTAAGCCACATCCCCAGCCCTATTTTGTTTTTTATGTAGAGACAGGGTCTCACTGAGTTGCTTAGCATCTTGCTATTGCTGAGGCTGGCTTTGAACTCGCGATTCTCCTGACTCAGCCTCCTGAGCCGCTGGGATTACAGGCCACTGCGCCCAGCTCTGGCCAGATTTGTATGCTTTACCAAGTAATAAAGACTAGAATTAAATTACAGGGGATTCTTTTTCTCTGCTAAGGGGAATTAGAGATCCAAGTTCAAGGTCTAGTTTAACACTTTGCATAAATCAATCACCAGGTAATTTCAGTTCTATCATTTTTGAAGTGGAGATGACATGAAGGTGATCAACTCAAGCATATCCCGCTGTTCATGTGATGATTTAAGAAATATCTGGGCAAAGTGCACTGTTCTGAGGAGAGTGGTTAGGGTAAAAAGGGGATGGAAATCCATGTGTTTGAAGAAATGAGGTGCCATTAGCCTGAACACAAAAACACTTTTGAATACAAGGTGATTTTCTTTATTCTAAGGGATATGACATGGAAAATACATTAAGTACTAAAACGTGCGTCAAGGGTTGGAAGTGACAGGATAGGTTTTGTTTTTATTTTTATTTGTCGCCCTACTGGTTGAACCCAGAACCTTGTGCATTCTAGACAAGCACTCTACCACTGAGCTACGTGCCTTCCTTTTTTAACATTGAGTTTTGAGGCAGGGTCTCACCAAGTTGCCCAGGATGGCCTCAAACTTGCCATCCTCCTGCCTAAGCCTCCTGAGTAGCTGGGATTATAGGAGTACACCACCACAAACAGAAGAAGATAGGTTTTGATTAATTTCAAAATTTTTCAGCATCAAGAAGGATTTTGGCTGGACGAGGTGGCGCACACCTGTAATCCCCACGGCTCGGGAGCCTGAGACAGGAGAATCGTAAGTTCAAATCCAGTCTTTACAACCGCGGAGTGTTAAGCAACTCAGTGAGACCCTGTCTGTACATAAAAAACAAAATAGGGCTGAGAATGTGGCTCAGTGGTTGGGCGTCCCTGAGTCCAATCCCTGGTACCAAAAAAAAAAAAAGGATCTTTTTTACAAAACAATTCCTTCATCACAAAGATCTAGACTGTTGTCCTTTCATAGACACAACCACTCCTTCATCTACCCCCATACTCCTGGTCCTGACTCCAGGCAGTAACTAATGTTCTTCATTTCATAATTTTGTCATTTCAAGAATGTTATATAAAGGGAATCATTCAGCATGTGACCTTTAAAGATTGGTTCTCTTTAATTCAGAATAATTCCCTGGAGATTCAGCCAAGTTATTTTGTGTATCGTTCCTTTTTATTGCTGAAAAGGATTCTATACTACACATTTATTTAACTATTTACCAATGAAGAACATCTGGGATGTTTCCAGTTGGGTTTTTAGTTTATCAGTAAAGCTGCTACAAACATTCATGCACAAATTTTTATGTGAACATAAGTTTTTGTATGTCTAGAATAAATATTTGAGTGCATTAAAAGAGAAAGATATTTTTATTTTTTATTTTATTTTTATTTTTTGGTACTGGAGATTGAACTCAGGGGCACTCAACCACTGAGCCACATCCCCAGCCCTATTTTGTGTTTTATGTAGAGACAGGGTCTCATTGAGTTGCTTAGTGCCCTACCGTTGCTGAGGCTGCCTTTGAACTCATGATTCTCCTGTCTCAGCCTCCCTATGTGCTGGGATTACAGGCTTGCACCATGGCGCCTGGCAAGAAGGATATTTTTAAATGGTACACTTTGATCATGTGATGGTAAATTTCCCATAAGTGAAGGTACATAAAAAGAAATTGAACAAACACTTATGTTTTAAATGTGACCAGACTACAAACACGAGATATGATTGGAAGACATTAAGAGTGTTTTTAATTTGTAAATTCTAATTCTCTATACTTATTTCGATTATTTTATTAAAATAGGAATTATTGCATTAGAAAAAGTTAAAAGATTTATCTTTATGAATGTTAGGTAATGTCAACGGTGACAACATGCAGAGCAAGAGTTTTCAAGTCCACGTCCAGATATAGTAGAAGCATGAAGTAAAAGTGGAATAGGTAAAAATGCAATCTGTAACAACACAATCCATTCATTTCACAATTTACATGAGCACCTCCCAGAAATGAAATACTTGGATATAAATTTAACAAACTCTGAGACAAGATTTACATGAAGGGAACCATACAACTCTGTGGCAAGAAATTAAAGAACTAAATAGTGAGTCCATATCCATATAAGATGACTCAATACTGTCTTCTCATTGGCTCTCCTCAGTTTTCTCCATATTCAAAGCAATCTCAACCAAAATCCCAGCAAGATGTTTTGTGGGTATTGACAGATTGATTCTACAGTTTATATGGAGGAGCAAAAGAACCCAAATAGCCAACTCAATATTGAAGTAGAACAAAGTTGCAGGACTGACAGTTACCAACTTTTAAGATTTTCTTTAAAGGAACAGTGATTAAGACAGTGTGGTATTTGAAAGAACAGGTAAATGGAATAGAATAGAGAACCCAGAAAGAAGCCGGGCGCAGTGGTGCAAGCCTGTAATCCCAGCACTTAGGGAGGCTGAGATAGGAGAATTGCGAGTTCAAAGCCAGCCTCAGCAATGGCGAGGTGCTAAGCAACTCAGTGAGACCCTGTCTCTACATAAAATACAAAATAGGGCTGGGGATGTGGCTCAGTGGTTGAGTGCCCCTGAGTTCAATCTCCAGTACCAAAAAATAAAAAAAAAGAGAGAACCCAGAAAAAGACTCCACAGGTAGATCTGTAACAAAGGAGCAAAATCAATACAATAGAGAAAAGATGAGCTTTTTAATAAACAGGGCTGGAATAATGGCTCATCTGCATGAAAGAAAGACGGAAAGAAAGTGAGAGGAAGGAAGGAAGGAAGGAAAGAAGGCAGGCAGGCAGGAAGGAAGACACATACCTATGCCCTTTACAAAATTTAATTTAAGCCAGGTGTGGTGTCTCACGCTTGCAATGCCAGCACTTAAGGAGGTTGAGACAGGAGAATCGAAAGTTCAAAGTCAGCCTCAGCAACAGCAAGGCGCTAAGCAACTCAGTGAGACCCTGTCTCTAAATAAAACACAAAATAGGGCTGGGGATGTGGCTCAGTGGTTGAGTGCCTGAGTTCAGACCCTGGTACAAAAAAAAAAAAAATTAATTCAAAGTAGATCATGGACCTAAATGTAAAATGCAAAATTGTTACCAGGAGAAAATCTAGATTGACTTTGGGTACAGTGATCACTTTTGAGACATGATAGCAAAAGGCACAACCTATGAAAGAAAAAATTGATAGCATGACTTCATTAAAATGAAAAACTTCTGCTCTGCAAAAGATACTGTCAAGAAAATGAGAAGATGAGTCACAGACTAGAAGAAAATATTTGCAAAGACACATCTAATAAAGGACTATTATCTAAAATATACAAAAACCTCTTAAAATTCAACAATAAGAAAACCAACAGATTAAAAAGTGGGCCAAAGTCCTTAACAGACACCTCATTAAAGAAGAAGCAGAAGCCAGGTGCGGTGGTGCACACCTATAATCCCAGCACTTAGGGAGGCCGAGATAGGAGAATCATGAGTTCAAAGACAGCCTCAGCAATGGCAAGGCGCTAAGCAACTCAGTGAGACCCTGTCTCTAAATAAAACACAAAATAGGGCTGGGGATGTGGCTCAGTGGTTGAATGCCCCTGAGTTCAATCTCCAGTACCAAAAAAAAAAAAAAAGAAGCAGCAGAAATGGTTAACAGTATATGAAAAGATGTCCCATGTCATATGTCTTCAGAGAAATGCAAATTAAACAACAGTGAAATATCATTATTACCTATCAGAATGGCCCAAATTCAAAATGCTGTTGATCCCAAGTTATGCAGAGGACATGAAGCAATAGAACTCTGATTCATTAATGGTGGGAATACAGAACAGCACAGCCGCTTTGGATGAGTTTGGCAGTTTCTTAGAAAATTACACCTACTGTTATTGTTCAATCCAACAACCAAACCCTAGCATACTTCTTCAAGTGAGTTGAAAACTGAAGTCCACAGAAAAACCTGCACACAGATGTGTAAAACAGCTTTATTCATCATTGCCGTAATATGAAAACTGAGATGTCCTTCAGTGGATGAACAGATAACTGTGGTACATCCACACAATGGAATATTATTCAGTGCTAAAATGAAGTGAAATGAAGCTAAAGCAAAGCCTTGAAAAGACATGCAAGGAACTTGAATTGTGTATCACTAAGTGAAAGAAGCCCATCTGAAAAGATTGCATAACTGTGTGATTTCTAATATATGACATTCTAGGGCAGGCAAAACTATGGAGGAGTGTGTCATGGTAAAAAGTTCAGTGTTGCCATTGAACTATGGGGAGAAGGGAGAGGTGACTAAGTGGAGCTGGAAGAATTTTAAGGCTTTGCATCTGTTCTGTACGATCCCATCATGGTGGATACATTATGCATTTGTTCAGATCCACAGATAATCTGACACCAAGAGTGAAACCCTAATGTGAATTAAGGACTCTAGGTGATAATGATGTGTCAGTGTGGGTTCATCAATTGTCACAAATGCCACTCTGGTGTGGGATATGGACAGTGAGGAGGCTTGTGCATGTGCAGAGTCAAAGAGTAGAGGAAATTTCCCCAAACATTTCCTTGAACTTGAGCCCATCTGTATTTTAGGATTTTGTTGGAGGAAAAAAACTGAGAGGATAAAATGGGATAAAGGAGAAGGAAGAGCAATTGGCATTTGCTCAAAAAATGGCTATAATTAGAGACTCCCTGTAAGGAGAAAGCCTCTTGTCTTCACTCTGCAGTCCTATGGGCAGCAGATGCCCACAGATGGGGAAAATGATCCCTATGATGGGGAAGAAAATTGTAGACCCTCGGAGTCTGTGCAACCCTCTCTTGGAGGTCCCTGCTCAGAGCCAGTGAAATGATACCAAGAAGGCTGCTGCAGAAGGCCCAGGAGTGATGCTTCCTAGTATCATACCTCTGGAGTCATGTAACCTGGTCTGTCAGTTTTCCAGTAAATATGCATTTCATACATATGGTAAAAATATTAATTCACACCAGTGCTGAAAGCATCTTATTCTTTATTTCAGCAGATTTGTTCACTCACTATTAAGGAACATACATGTTATCCACCTTGTCCTGCAACCAGAGTTCACTTTTACCATAGAATGCTAAGTTACATTTAAAATGACTCAACTGGGGACATTCTGCAAGGAACTGACATCTCATTTATATTGTGTCCAATTCTTTGTCCTTATTTTAAGTCTTTGGACCATCCCTCCTTAATGGCCTGTTGGATTCTTTCACTTGCTTGATATCCCTAGAAAAGTACCTCTTTCTTGGCCAGGCAGCATTGATGGTGGTTTCCATTAAATCTTCAACACATTTTTATTTTGATAATGACTGAAAGTGTGATCTAATGTCCTGTCTGACCACTTGAATGTGAGGCCAAACTGTTAAATGTGATTCCTAAGAATGTCTCAACTTTAAATATGGAGGGATTGGGAAGGAAAGGAAGGAACCCCAGAGACACATAGAAAACTCTTCTATTCAGGAAATAATGGCCATCAATGGCAGAAATCCAAGAAAAAAATCTCGGGGCTGCACAAGAGATGAGTAAAAAGAGTTGATAAATAAGGCAAGGGGTTAAAGCAACCTTTGTTCATATTTTCCAAATGAAGAAATATGTGGCCAGGAAGTGGTTTGAGCTGTTTGCAGAATCCAAATCCATGAGAAAGCAGAGTGAAGAAATAGGAAATATTCTTTTAAGATAAATGAGACCATGAAGAGGGATGAAAACTAGCAGACATTTACGATAATACAATAACAGCATTTTGGAATGTTAAGCCAATGGTTCAACATTGATCCCTCTCCTCTGTGATCACTTGGAACCCTCATCCATAAGAATGGATATCAACACTCCATTACCTCCTAGACTGTCTGAGGAATGGAGAGGCAGATGAGAGAAGCTGCAAAGTCCTCCCAATGTCACAGAGACCTGGCTTCATCCCCTTCCTGTGTGAGAGTGGAGGGTAAAGGGAGGAGCAGGGATGTTGATTTTGCACCCACCCCAGAGAAGTCTGTAAGGGGCATGGGGCAGCCTCAGTTGAGGTGAGAGGGAAGAGAAAGGTCAGTACATAACAAGCTGTTAGCTCCCATTTGTCTTCCAGGGGAAGGTCTCCCAGAAGCCCCCTAAGGAGGACAGCTTTCATCTTCAGGTGACACTCTAGACCTCCCAGGGCCTCAGAGTATCCTTTGGCTTGCTCCTATGCTTCTCTTCCAGAAGGAAAAGAAATGCAAGATCTAGCTGAGGTTAAGAGATGGTGAACTCTGTAGAGATGGATTGAAGATAATGGACTCCCGTAGCATTCCTCTGTGTCTCAACATTTGTCTCCTCTCACAACCTACCAGGGCAACTCCATGATGTCATGACTGCAGCCACATAGCAATGGGAAAGGTGGGGCATGGAAACCAAAAGTTCAGCCCAAACATCCACAAGTGAGAAGGACTTCCTGGCTGCCCTGAACCACTGTGAGAGCCAGTGGCTATCAACACCTTGGGAAGCTCTAGCAGCTTCCAAATGAGAAGTTCTAGCAACAATCCTCTCAGTCAATCCAGGATGTCAACAGTCACTGAGAGAACACTTGTTCTAAGATGCTGGGCAACACCAATATCACTGTGCAGGAGCTTATAGAACACACAGCTATGACAGATGACATCTCAAGGTTGTGTTAAGTGAACAAAAGGATAGTAGAAAGCAGGACTGTGCAGTCATCACAAAACTGGTCATGCAAAGTCTATGGTCATAGGACACAGTGTCCTGACAGTGGCAGTGACTTCCTGACTGAAGGAGAAGGGAGGCGGCGAAGTGAGAACACTCTTTTCTGATTCTTAAATGGGTCGCTCAACTTTTCTTTCTATGAATCCCTTAGAGTTTTTAGGATCATAGAACCAATTAAGCAATAGAAAAGACAACTGTCATTCATTGAGCACCTAACTCTTTACTTAACTTCTGTGACAAATATAAGAAAAAAGAGAATATAGGTCTTTGGGGAACTTTATAATCGAATTTGGAACTTACAATCTAGTCTGAAACATCAGATGAACATATGAGATGACTTGATCCTGGTGGTGGGTGGGGAGGTCACGCTGCAGTGTTAGAGGCCGAGGAGGTGGAATGGGCTGGAAAGATTAGGCGTTTGGGTTAGACATGTGAGTTTGGGTCCTATTTGGGGTCTGGCTGCCTGACAAAGGCAAAATTAGGGAATCTTGGTGCATGAAGCATAACCTAATTCATCTACCAAGAATGGATGCTTTGCCCCTGAGGTGTGATCAGAAGGAAGTTATGGCCATACTGGAGTTAGCAATGTGGATTTGAAGTCAGATTTGAATCTCAGCTGTGTCTTTGCAGCTATGTGACATCAGGCAAGACACTTAACCTCAGAGTATCAAGTTTTTCATCTGTAGGATGCAGCTGTGGGCCTCGTTAGGTTGTGAGAAATAAAAAGACAAGCCATGGTGAGTAGCTAGCCCAGTGCCTGGACCTGTAAGCTTCCAACAAATGCTGCTCTTAAATGATTTGGGTGTCTGAGAGGAGAGGGCCTGGGTCTGCCTTTCTGTCACTGTTTCCTAACATCATATAATAAATTGTCAACATATGTGTTTGAATAAAAGAGAATGAACAAAGGACGCAAAAGCAAGGAAACCTAAGTGAGAGTTCTCGTGATGTACCCTTCACTACCAAGTTTCTTTAAACCAATTGCCGCATTTATTTAGACAGAATTTCCTTGGGAGTATTTCCTCCTTGGGTCATGGGAAAAGCAAACAAACAAAACACAAAAGAACCTGATCTCTCAATGGCATTACAATTAAGAAGAGAATTATCTAAAGGAATTACGTATGGTAACATTATCATGTTAAAATAAATCCCATTATTCATTTGTAAAGGTTCAAGGGGTGTTCAGGTTTCTCTACAGAAAAACAGCAAACACCTCTGTCCATTATATAAAAGCTGAGTTAATTTGTTCAGGCACACACAATAGCAGATTTTAAGAGTGATATATATTTTTAAAACTAATATATGGTACCTCACACAATTACAATTAGTTATAATAGCTTAAAAAATCAATATGATCTTTATTTTGGTAGGTTAGTTTATTGTAACACAAGTTTACTGGAATTTTGTGATTTAAATCTAACTCTGGGCATGTACTAGAATTTAAAAAAATGTTTTCTTCTCTCTTTTCTTTTTTCTTTAGTATTATGGTTCAAATCTAGGGCCTCTTACGTGCTAGGCAAGCACTTGACCACTGAAGTACACCCCTGGCCCACACCTGGAATATTTAATGTAGTGTCTGGCAAAGAGGTAAGTGGATTTGGCCAGTAGGACAAAAGAACAAACTTTTGTTTTGTTTTGTTTTTTTGGAGCAGCATAGTACACATGAACTGTATTTCTGAGCTACATCCAGCCCCTGTCCCTACAAATGTTAATATTCTCCCTCTCATTGAGGCTTTACTGTACATCAGGCACTTGGAAGAACTTTATTTGTATTTGCTAATTTAATTCTCACTACTCTTATGAAGTAGGTAATTTTATTACCTATGTTTTACACATGGGACAATTGCGGCACAGAGCGTTTAGGTAATGTGCCCAAGATCACTCAAGTGGCTCAGCACAGCAGAGCTGGGGCTGCAGGTCCTCAGGGATGATCATACTGTCCCCAGCACTACACTCTGACACTTCCCACCACAACCTGCTCTCTTCGCTCTGTGTGCAGATGGTGGGGGGAAGAGCGGGTGGAGTGATTGGCATGTGGATCGTTAGTCATTGTGGCTCTGAGCAGCAGGCCGGGTGCTGGAGTGAGACTTCCAGTCAGGGAGATAGCAAATGCCAGTGTTTTAGAGGCTTGGGATGCTTCAGTGGTGCAGCTTCTTGGGCCCCATAGGATTTAAATCACTGGGTCTAATATGGGACTCAAATGTGCATTTCTAGTTAGTTTCCCAGGTGGTGCTGATGCAGATTGTCCCCCAGCCACAATTTGAGAAACTTTTTTCTGATTTGATTTTAAATCCTCTCCCTCTCTGCCTCCCAAATGGATAACAGATGGTAAGTGTGTGGTTAAACTTTTCCATGATAAAAATTTTTAAATAACAAAGATGCCTGTCCTAGGTGATAGATATAGCATATAGCCAAAGTTTAGGTCTGGTACACAAACTTTGCCAAGAATCCCATATCCATTTTCTATTGCTGGAGAACAACCACCTTTTTTTGTCTGGGTGTTGTAGATTAGATATCTGCGAGGGCTTTGCCAGCTTCACTGCTTAGGTTATAATCAAGATGTGGGCCAGGTGGGGCTCTAATCTGGGGACTCTTGGGGATTTTCTGTTTCCAAACTCATGCAGGTTGTTAGCATTTAGTTCTTTGCATATAGAGAACTAAATCTGCATTTCTAGGCTGAATATCAATTGGGGTCACTTTTGGATCCTCTAGGCAGTTCCATCCTTGCATCCTTCCATCTCCCAACTCACACCTGTGGGTCTAGTCCACCCAGAATTTCTGGTCTCACATTTCCCTGCTGCCATCAGTGAAGAAGGCTGTCCGCTTTTAAGGGCTCATGTAATTATGTTGGACATTCTATATCATCTCTTTTTGATTAGCTCACACTCAACTGATTAGTAACCTTAATTATATCTGCTATCTTTTGCATAACTTAAGCATATGTATGACCTCATGTACAGTTCCAGGCATTGGGATAGGAAGTCTCGGGGGCCCGTTTGAGACACTGTCTACCACCAGCTCCTGCCATTATTCATGTGTCTTGCTTATTCATACTCCAGTGTCTTCACAGAGAGGTCCTCTTTAGAGGAAGTTCTCCTTGCTGCATTGTTCTGTCAATCACTTAGTTCAAGGGTCTTCTTTTTTATTTTCTTTTTGGTACCAGGGATTGAACTCCAGGGTATTCTACCACTGAGCCACATCCCCAGCCCTATTTTGTGTTTTATGTAGAGACAGGGTCTCACTGAGTTGCTCAGTGCCTTCCTGTTGCTGAGGCTGGCTTTAAACTTGGAATTCTCCTGTCTCAGCCTCCCAAAGTGCTGGGATTACAAGCGTGCGTCACTGTGCCCAGCTGTTTATTTTTATGTGGTGCTGAGAATTGAACCCAGTGCCTCACATATGTAAGGCAAGTGCTCTGCCACTGAGCCACAACCCCAGCCCCCTAATGGATTTTTCAACTACAGTGATGGGAGCTTACTTCCACTAATGCTGCTCCACAGGCCTCAAATCTTTCAATAGATACAAACTGGAATTGGAATAGGAAAAACTTTGGGCCCATTTGTAGCAGGTTTTCCAGAGAAATATTTTTCACTGACATTGTGGAATCCTAAATAGGCTTCTCCCCCAGGATCCTCATAAGAGTCTGGAAATAGCAATCAGCCCTTAAATGCTGTCCAAGGTTTTATGTTTTCTGGTTTTTGCAAACTGTCGGTTTTGATTTTTATTGAGCAACAAGAAGTTGAGTTGTTTATGGGAACAAACAATGCGAGTAACAATTCCATCCAAGTGCTGGAGCTTGGATGGATCTTTCCATTCACTTAAACTAAATAAAGTATCTCTGATATGTCCACGAGAGACAAGAATGCACCCCATCCAACACGCTTCAGGAAGGATTTTCGGTGTCTCCCTCAGGTCGCTTTCCCATAATCAGACTATTTGTGTTTAATTTTCTTCTTAAATTTTTGCAAACACAAATTGGATACAAATTCTAGTTCCCTTGTGGTACAGTTGGAAGAAAGTAAAATAATGAATGAATTAGGAGTTGAAATTCTGTGACAACATCTTCATTCTAAGTAAACAAATCTTATGTAGTAAGAGCAGCGAGTTTACAAGTCCTTCCTCCCTGAAGAGGTAAGGGGTGGGGTGGAGTGGCAGGAGAGGCACTGGGCGCTTTGGTGGCGTATCCTGTTGGTAATGGACGAATCAGTTTCTGGCACAGGGGTGGTGGTGAGACCCTTCTCTTAAGAGGGCAGGGTTTAAAAGCCTCCCTGGAGGCTGCCTGGCTCTTAGCTGATGTACACCCATAAAGGACACTTTTTTCTCTCTGTTGTCCTTTAGGGTGCTCCTCTTCCCACCCAACGTGTATTAGAACCAATGAAGAATACCTTCTAGTAGAAATACATTTTTTTCCACCACTTTTTGATAAATGCTATAGAATATTCTTTCTTTGCCAGGTGCGGTGGTGCACACCTGTAATCCTTGTGGCTTGGGAGGCTGAGGCAGGAAGATCACAAATTCAAAGCCAGCCTCAGCAACTTAGCGAGGCCCTAAGCAATTTAGGGAGGTCCTGTGTCAAAATAAAAATAAAAATGGCTGGGGATGAAGCTCAGTGGCTAAGCACCCCTTGCTTCAATCCCTAGTACAAAAGCCAACCAAACAGTAACAACATTAAAAAAAAAAAAAAAAAACTCTCCTAGTAGAAATATACTTTTTCCACTGCTTTTTGATAAATGCTATAGAAAATTCTTTCTTTAAATTGATCACACATGTTTTTAACTAATAAATCCAATTGTGGGTTAGTGGTTGTAGAAATCAGTCCTGATTACCCAGCATAATTCTCTGAAGTTTCTTTCTTATTTAGCGACTTAGTGGTATAAATACCAATGCAATCCTCTCTACTTTATCTGTCTTTTGGGGGGCATATTTTTATTTTGTTTTCCTTAATTGGTATGTTTCTTAAAAATATTGGCTAATGGTCTTGTGATTAAATGTCATTGTGGTTGTGTGCTGACTTCATAAGATATAATTATAAGGGACTCTTCACAAATACACTCTGGACAGAAGTAAAAACATAAACAGAAATGACCAATGAGATAGTGTCCTTTCAGACATAATCCCCTTACAATTAATACTTGCTGGAAAATGGAGTTTGACACATTTATACCAACATTCATGAAGACCGAACAGCACAGGCACCAGGGCTCACGGGGACCACAAGACATCTTTTCATACTTCCTGGTTTTGTATTTTAGCTGTGAGGTTCAGTTACCTTTGCCAAACTTGTCCCTAACAAGTAGAATTTTTAGGTCCATTCAATCAAGCAGTCTCTTACACATTTCTGGGTCCATTATTTGCATGCAGGAGGAGAAACTGAAACCAGGTTCTTTGTATCATGCATGCACAGATGCCCAATCTTCATATGCTGTGCATTTTTTAAAGATAAACAGAGTGACTCGAGGCAGGGCCACGTAGATGAGGACATTCTGAGTGAAGGAGATCACGTCCTCACGCACGTTCCATTTCATCTCCTCCAGGTCCAGCTTCTGAGACCTCACAGGTCTGCCTTGCCAGCTTCTAGCTCTCCTCCTCAGTGGCTGCCTCACATCCTTGGGCATATTTTTCTTAAATCTGTTGATTTTCTAGTGACCAATCAATGGCTCTTCTCTCTACTCTCTTATTGCCTCTTTTGTTTTTGGGCAATACTGAGGATTGAACCCGGCACCTATGCACCGTCTAGGCAAGTGCTCTACCAACTGAGCTATCTCCCCAGGCCTCCCTATTGCCTCTTAACTGGATTCCTGATGGGCCTCCAATGAGAATGGAAGGATCACTCTGCTGGGTGTATGTTTTGTGGCTTTGTGTGAAAACCCTGGGCGAACTGCTTAAGCATAAGTCAAATTGTATTAGAAGAAACTCCCAGCCAGGCACGGTGGCTCACGCTTGTAATCCCAGCATTTAGGAAGGCTGAGACAGGAGAATCGTGAGTTCAAAGCCAGCCTCAGCAACGGCGAGGCGCTTAGCAACTCAGTGAGACCCTGTCTCTACATAAAACACAAAATAGGGATGGGGATGTGGCTCAGTGGTTGAGTACCCCTGGGCTCATACCCCCCCCAAAAAAGAAGAAACTCCCCAATACCAACCGCCCAGCTCCTCTGTTGTGTGGGCTTTAACCCACACTGACGAGTGGACTCTCAGATAGTTCAAAGAATTCTGCAGCCAGTGGGGCTACAGACCCTATTTTGTTCAATATTCTTCAGATGAGGAAACCGAGGCACAGATCATTTTAATGGATATCTCCAAATTCAATTTTGCATTGAGGATTTGAAAATTTTTTACTGGCATTTCAAGGTTAAGGTAGTTCAAGCATATCTGAGTGCCACTGAAAAGGATAGAATCATGAATACAAACTCTTTTCTGACATTTATTTTAAACACATGTCCCATATTCAGGTTCAGCACTTAACTGGCACTTGCTCACATTCCTGCTGAACCATATTAAACTGTCAGGAAATTAAATTTTTGCTTTATCCTTTGTTTGATAGAATTGGAATCTTTGAGTATGGTGCTATTTGAAGTTCCTCACTTATAAATTTGGCCATTCCCTCTTATGTTTTATGAAGTGCTAAGCTGGCTGTGATGTTGTGCCCTAAAAAACAATACCCATGATGTGGCCTGTCCCTCTAGGTTTCCGATTTGTGTGTGTAACAGGGGAGGTTTTGCCTGGCTTCAGAATAAGGGCAGATGAATTTAGAAAAATCTACCTGCCAGGTCAATAATACCTTTTGGGTTTTCCTCACAGCCTTCAATGACAATATATTTATTTCTACCATAAGCATCAGAAGTCCCGGAGGTTAAGAGTTTACTTAAGATCTTGCTATTTTTACTATAGGCTGAATTGTTATGAGGAAGACTAGATTTTAAACTATATCCAGATGATGTCCACCATCGTAAATTTGACTTAACCAAATGTGATCCCCATTTCTTTAAAAAAAGTAATTCTCAACTAAGAGTGATTTTGTTCCCCAGGAACATTTAGAAATGTCTGGAAACCTCTTTGATCATCACAACTTGGGACGGGGGTTTGTGCTACTATCATTTAGTGGTAGAGGCCAGGGATTCTGCTTAACATCTTGCAATGCACAGGACAACCTCCATGACAAACAGTTATTTGGCTCAAAGTGTCATAGTGCCAAGGTTGAAAAGCCCTGGTCTAAAAGAGAGAGATAATGCCAATCTGCATACCAAAGAAGAGTGCGGCATGATTAATATTTTTAGAATTCCTAAAGTGAACTTCTAATTAATAGGATTATAAGCCCAAAACGCTATTCTTCAATGAAAACTAGAATGACTAAGTGAAGAATGTATATTAATGGGCTTAAATGAAGGACAGTTGAGAAAACCAAATACGAACACAGTGGTACATGGGGGTTGTCATAGTATTCAATCATTTTGCCACGTATATACTTTCATAAATATATACTTTGGAAACTGACATAAATATACAAATCAGCTTCATCAAGATTCAGAGGGTAGGGGCTAGGGTTGTGGCTCAGTGGTAGAGCAGTTGCCTAGCACGTATGAGGCACTGGGTTGAATCCTCAGCACCACATTCAAATAAATAAAAGGTATCGTGTCCATCTACAGCTGAAAAAAAAAATTAACAACAACCAAAAAAAGATTCGAGTGGTAATGCAGGGCTATGTATATTTTTAAGCTGCAATATAAGAACAAAGGTATCCTCATAATGCTCTGTTTATCCAACACAATGTTGTGCCTTTGTCAATGACATTTTATCAGTTAGTTTTTGCTGCTCAACAAGCCACCCCAGAATTCAAAAGCTTTTATCAATTGACATTTGCTGTCATGGTCTTGGGCTGCTCCAGGTTGGACCTAGAGGTGGTCCTGCTTCCAGCAGCCCTTCTTGCTGGGCTCAGCTTGTCCCTGGGGTTAGACTTGGATTTGCTCCATGCGTACTCCTTTGCCCAGGCTGAAGGAGCAGCAGCTGCTCCTGGGAGGCTCTGGCAGGTGTGCAAGTGATGTGCACATGCGGTGCATCTTTACGCCTAGGACCCCAGATGGCATAGTGTCACACTGCCGAGCATGACATCTACACAGTGGAAGAATATTCTCTGCAAAATTACATGGCAAAGAGCGGGGATGTTGGGGAGGAGAAGAACTGGGAACATTATGCAATCTACAACAGGTAGCATGGTGACTTCTCAAAAGTTTAATGGGACAGCGTAAAGCAATTCTGAAATCTTGCAAATACCCTCTAAGTTTAGGGTTTTTAAAAGTGTATTTTAAGCCAGGCATGGTGGCACATGCCTGTAATCCCAGCATTTTGGGAGGCTGAGACAGGAGAATTGCGAGTTCAAGGCCAGCCTCAGCAACAGCAGCGAGGCACTAAGCAACTCAGTGAGATCCTGTCTCTAAATAAAATACAAAATAGGGCTGAAGATGTGGCTCAGTGGTTGAGTACCTCTGAATTCAATCCCTAGTACCAAAAAAAAGTTTATTTTATCTTTCTTTCATTGCAAAATTTAAAAATTTCTTATATTAGAACATATGGAAAGTAGAAAAGACTAAAGAAAAAATTATCCATGATATAGCAGTCTACAGATAATTACTATTAATGCTTGAGTGCCTTTATTTTTCATATTAGATTGGCTTTGGATTATAGAAGAAACTTTTGTCTATGTTGAGAATTTGAAAAGTAATGAAAAGCACAAAACTTGTTTGAAATACTACAACACAATTGTAATCTCTGTTAACATTTTTTTTCTATATAGATTTTGTTTTACTTAATTCAGGTCATACTACACACAGATTTTGCATCCTGATTTTTCTCACCAAAATACATGGAAGTATTTCCCATGTCAATAAAATATATTTCACAAACAAAAGTCCACAGCAGTCAAACGTTGTAACACCCAGCCATCCTCTATCCAATCACTTGTTTATCTTTGTTAATCTTGCACTATTATGCACATGTAAAAAATCTCAAATAATAAAGAAAATGAGAGTATATCTCAGATATTGATTAAATTTTTGCTTATACAATTTTTACTAGTAAAACTCGTGATTAAAACTCTAGTAAATAAGTAAAGCAAACCATGACAGGAGCCAGAATCCACCAGGGCCAGCAAAAGTCACAATAATTCTTTAAAAGTTTGTACCTGGCTTATTTATTATTCTGGAACTAAAAGTAATACATGCTTTCCAGTGATTTTCTTCTAAGGACAGACAGGATGATAAATATTCCATTTGGCTATTATATACCTAGACAAAGAGACATATTAAGGCTTTAAATCAAGAAATCTGACAGTCTGTAATGGCAACTGCTTTCCATTATAAGTACTTTTAGGGCTGCATATAGAGTTCTAAAGAGCCCTGCATATTTATTCCTCCAGTTGACCACTTCAGATGTGGCAATAGTTGTGTATTGATGAGGCTTAAAATGTAAGCAGATACAAATGGTTTAAGGATTAAGTTCTGAATATTTACCACAACGAGCTTTTCATGTACTACACATTGACATTGAACAGAGTAAAAAGAAATGTGCAAACCAGGTGCATTAGTTTCTTGGGACCGCCTGCACAAAGTACCAGGCACTTGGCAGCTTAAAACAACAGAAATTTATTGTCTCACAGTTGTAGAGGCCAAAAGTCTGAAATCAAAGTGTCAGCCAGGCCATATTCCCTGAGAAGCCAGAAGGGAAGAATCCTTCTTTGCCTCTTCTAGCTCCTGGTATTTTCTGGCAATGCTGAGCATGTTTTGGCTTGTAGATGCATGGCTATAGCCTGCCCCTGTCCTCACATGGCTGTCTCTCCTTGTGTGTCTTTATTCCTCTCTATAAGGACACCAGTCATATTGAGCTAAGGTCCCACTCTACTTCAGTATGACTTGATCTTAATTGCATCTACAATGACCCAGTTTCCAAATAAAGTTCCATTCTGACGTACTTCAACATATCTTTTTGAAGGACACAATTCAAGCCATAATATCAGGAAATGAAAAGTTAAAGTCCTTAGTACTTGCAATACCCTATGAGTGCTTGTTTCTACTCCTTAGCTGGAAACAGTGAATAAATAATGAAAACACATTTCTGCAATTGTGGAATGGCTTTAATTAACATAACAATGGAAAGTTCCCCTTTGGTCACTTACCAACACATCCGTTTAAGTTCCAAACTTCAAGAGTACATGTTCACATTCTGAGAGCCTGGCATCTACAGATGATGGCCACGACATCAGTAAGGTAAGCTCCAGAGTTAATTATTGCTTTCTGGGCATTTCCCCACTTCCTCTGAATATCAGCATTAGTGATATGACCCAGTGTGATGGCAATGTGTGATATACGGAGATATGGCTACAAAGGGCAAATTTTCCTAACTCCTCATATGATGTGCGATTTGACTAATTGAGTCCATCTCAGTTGTAAATGAGCCAAAAGAGAAGAAGATATTTCCCAGAATGTGGCTTGATTAGAAAAGTCTGCCTTAGTGTATTTCAAGTGCAGGCCAACTGGCAGTGTCTAAATCACCAAAGAGCACATTTCAATTCTGGGTTTTCTTTTATTTGCTCTCTTCATCATTCCTGATAAGTAATCATTGGCCACTAGGAGCTTTCAGAAAGCATTCATATAAACCCCAAAGCTCTGATTGATTGTCATGTAATAAATCAATTACAGACAGACACTATCCGTGGCTGAGCTGTGCGTGCTTTATCCAATCATTTATGCTTATAGAATATCCCTCATGGTATGAAGAAATTTTAGTATGTAAAATAAACCCACTGGTGAAATGGATTTCTAAAATAGCCCTAGAACAAGTTCAACAAAGATACTTGAGAAGGTTAAGATTTCTCTTCAGGTTATTTCCCTTTATGTCAGGAGTGACTGATAAAGGAACAAAATGACATTTTAGGTTGACAGTATGCCTCTCAGTAGAATTGAAAACGCTCTCTGAATGCCATTGGATTCATTGCCCTGTCCTTGAAGTAGGTACGTTGTTTTCTAAGAGGAAAATCTGACGCAGAGTGATGACTTTCTCATGATCCTAAGGTGTTGGGTAAAATTAGGATGCTTGTTTATAATTTCTAGTCATTTAGTGCAAATTCACAGTAACATGTATAGAGTTTATTGAGCACAATTTTATATGCCCGGTAGCCTGTTCTGCAGTGTTTCCATCTATTATCTAACCGCACAGTGACCTTATAGAGTGGGTCTTGTTCTCATCTACATCTTAAAGATGAGAGGCATGAGAGTTGTAGTTGCTTGTCTGTGGCTCCAGGGAAGTGGCACAACATGGGAATGAGCCATGGGTGATTCCAGAATGCGCCCTTTCTTGCTAGGTCTGGTTTATTCCCCTTTCTCTAAATCGCATCTGTTAAGTGGTCAGTTCTGTCTTTTCTGGAGACATTCTGTGGCTGAGTTTCCAGCCAGTGCTCATTCCAGAACTTGCCGCGATCCAGGGGTGATCTCAGTTGTGTGCACAGTAAAGCACCATGTCTGATCAGAGCCTCCGTCCCTGTCATTGCCATTGTTATGTCCTACCCATAATGTCACTGCTGAAGGCCAAATACGGACTGAACTGGCAGCTCCTGAAGGACAGGCTGAGACGCGTCTGTGGGATGGGGCCACTGTTCCTCAGCCCATCCTCCCAAGGCCAAGACTTCTAAGTTGGACATAGGCTGGAAGTGTTGGGGTGCCAAGTGCCTTCCTAGGGTACCCCCACCCTGCTCACATGCACAGCTGTTCCTCCTATGGAAAGTAATCATTGCCTGTATTCCATATGAGAACGAGGATTATGTGGGATTATCAACACCATCCCCACACCCTGCCTCTGTGAGCATATTCCAAGAAAACATTTTGGGAGCCTAGAGGAAGATGAGTAACCTTGGCCAGTGAGACGGCAGCCAAAACATGTTTGGAGGTCAGAGTGCTGAGATTTAACTCTGCAAAAGTGAGTTGCTGTGAGGACCTCTCTTTCTCTCAGATTTTTTTTTCTAAATATGCCTTATAGGTACAGCAACACTTCTTCTAAAAGAAAAATAAAAGAAACAAACAGCTGACCCTGACAATTGAATTATATGAAGTGTTGGAAAACCATTTGGATAACATTCATTGATGGGGGATGAGGGAGACGGGGAAGAATGACTTATGAATATCATCACCCTTAAATT
>PVHX01026073.1:0-21353 GCA_004024805.1 Geosciurus inauris
CTTTTATTCATTTTTATAGTACTTAAGGTTGAACCCAAGGCCTTGTACATGCTACGCAAGTTTTCTACCACTGAGCTACATTCCCATCCCTTTTTGAGACAGGGTCTAAATTGCTGAATGGTCTCAAACTTGATATCCTCCTGCCTTAGCCTCCTCAGTAGCTGGGATTATAGGCACACTCCAGCTAAAATGAGCTTCTTGATTTGTAATCCTCTAGCCCAGTCAGTTTGCAAAATTTGCACAGTGCTTGGTTTTCAATTCAAGCTATTTCTAGATTAACTTCTTAATTGAGTTATTTCGCTCAGCAGAAGACCTGAGATACCACAGATAAGAGAGAGGTTTAGGAGTAAGCATTAAGTATCTCTGGCTGGGTCTCTGTTATCCTTTCCAGTCCCACTCATCTGAAGAGCCAGATTTCTCAAAGGACAAGTAACCCTAGAAGGGAACATCAAGGGGAAAGCTAGATTTCCCTTCTTTACCACACTGGTTAGAGAACTTTGTTTGTTAAGAATAGAATTAAAAAAAAAAATCAAGATGTTGGATAAAGAGATTTCTGTCTTCTGTGTTTGCTAGCTCCTGGAGTTACAGGAGTACAAGTTTAGGCAAACATGGCCCATTTCTCTCTCTCTCTCTTTTTTTTTTTTTGGTGTCACTGGGGATATAACCCAGGGCCTTGTGCAAGCACTGTGCCACTGAGCTGCACACCAGCCCCATGACCCATTTCTCTCCACGGTGTCTCTTCACTCTTGATGCATTGGAAATCCTTGTGCATAACTCATTAGTGGTGATGACTGTTAGATTCCCCTAAGTCCCCCACCTTGGGTGCAGCCATCTTAAATGTGGACTTTTGGGCTTTTATTGTTCTTAGTTGCTTCTTTTACATACTTTAGATTGAGTGTACAGATTTGGGGTTTTAAAACTTGTTTTTAATTAAGACATGGTTTATTTTTATTGCTTGAGATAAAATGCAGTCTGAGAGACTCAAATGTAATTTACAAAATAAAGTACATGTGGGCAGACCATAAGAAAAAATAATAATAAAAGAACATTAAGGCTAAAGAGTCTGCCAGGATTCTTAAGTTTACATAGTAATTTCTTGGAGAATAAAAATCCCAGCACCTGCCTTATAAAAAAGCACACCTTATAAATGTCCTTCTCTTTGAAATACCTAAACGAACTAGACTGAATTATAAACTAATGGCTTGTAAAAATTCACCTGAGCAAGCTACTGAAGATACTAAATGAAAGAGGTAGGGAGAGATTAAGGAAACCCAACCTGCTGTTTGTTTGTTTTATCTGTAATGTAACTCAAAAGTAGTCAAGCGGATGGTGAAGCTTTCCCTGTGTTTTGTTTCTCTAGGCTGAGCCTGTGAATACCAAGATTTAATCTAAAGAGGATTGTGTTTTAAAAACTAACAACCAAGTAATAAAACACCTATAAAAGGAGTTTATAATGGAACCAGTGACAATTTTGAGTGTAGTATTACAACTCTTCTGCCTCCCCTCTCCCTTTTTCTATTCTTTCATCCAATTCTGTGCCCTTTGTCTTGGCTTTTTTCTCACCTTGCTGCCAAGAAGCAAAAAAGTAGGGGCAGCTCACACCCCAAAGTAGCAAACCATCCTTAAAAAGTGAAGTGTGTATTGTGGTCTGTATTTGATGACAGGGCTGTGTTGCTTGCTTTGTTTGTCTAAGATAAGAATTAAGATAAGTTGCTGTAACAAAGTACCTACCTAGCTGTACAGTGGTTTCTAATGGGGAGTTGAAGATGTTGCTGCTGCTAAGTGTCAGTAGCATGAACATGCTGGAGTCAACCAGGGCAGGGAGACTGGCCTCTTCTTCCTGCATCACCCCACCAGGGACCAAGACTGTCTGAATCCAGGGACAGACTTTGGGCAACAGGTGGTTTTCTACCCAGGCCACCATGCCTGAAACTTGGTTCTTTTTCAGAGCCATGGTTCTCCTCTCCCTCTCAAAGAAATGGCGCCTAGGAAGGGAAACTTTGCGTTCAAATTCTGTAGGAGCTATTTCTCAAGTCTACCTTTCCTATATTCTGAAGTCTCCCCTGCCAGCATCCCACCCATATCCGGGAAGAGCCAGGGACACTCTCTTCAGAGTCCGGAGGGCGCTGGAAGGCATGTGGGCAGCTTCAGAGTGGCCTCCTCTGGGCAGCCAGAGGATCCTTCAACCTCCCTCATGTGGGCCTCAGGAACTCTGGGGGCCCAGGGGAAGCCTGGAAAACCGAACTTCGCCATCAGCCTTCCTTAGAGTGCAGGCTAGAGGAGAGGGGGAAGGGCCCCCCAGCGGCCTCCCCCCACCCCAGCCCTTCTGCCAGTCGGCTGCACAGCCCAAGAAGCACCCTGAACGTGGCTGAGAGCTCGCCGGCTCCTCGCAGGCCGGGTGAGGGCATCTTGAGGGGTAGCTCCCCCCTCCATCCCGTGTCTGACATCCCCACTCCCACCCGAGGATGCCGCCGCCGTGCCCTGTCCGCAGTCGCTGAATGTCACTGCTCCCTCTTCCTCCCGATCAGGGTAGACACAGCTCCTAAGGCGTCCCCCACCCCAAAATTGCCGCGATTGCCTGAGGGCACAAGGCCTGGGCGAAGGACGAAGTTTGGGGCCCACCACGGCGGGAGGGGGGCGCTTTGGTGTGGACCGCACCTCAGTCCCAGCCCTGGAGGGCACACTACCCGCCCCAAACGGCCTTGGCTTCCCCATCTTTCCGTGGACACCGGCATCCCCGCCCTCTCCCGAGGGCGGCGAGCGGAGACCCCCGGGGCGGAGGCAGGTACCCCTGGGGCGGAGACTGGGGCGGGCGGGGTCCGGGCTGCGCCCCCGGCCGGGCCGGGCGGGCTAGCGGGCGGCGCGGGGGGAGCGGGGCTGGGCGGCGCTGCCTCGGGCTCTGTGCGCTGCAGCCCGGAGCCGAGGAGGAGGAGGCGGAGGAGGAGAAGGAGGCGGCGGCGGTGGGTCCCGGGCGGGGGGAGCGCGGCGCTGCGGACCCGGGCGGCTGGCAAAGGACGAGGCGGAGGCTGAGGAAGGCAGCGGGGAGACCCGGGCTGCAGCAACAAAGGGCAGTGAGCGATTGGCCGGGCTGCAGGCGAGGTTAGCCGGGGACCTGGGTGGCCGGAGGCAGCTGCGAACGGTGCACGTGCTTGCAGACACGGGCGAGTGTGGAGGGGGGGAGGGTGTGCACGCCCGGCGGGTAGGGGCTTGCTCCCCCTCGGCATGGGATGGCGAGGAGGCTGCAGCGACATCGTACTGTCGGCACCCGGCCTGGGGCTTGCAGGGTAGGGGTGTGCGTGGGGGGAGGATGCGAGCCAGGGGGCGGGCGAGTAGTCGCCCGGGACGGGACGGGAGAGAGGGTGGAGGAGGGGGCGGGATGGAACGCTCCAGGCGGCGCGCCCGTCCGCGCGCTCCACCGCGGGAGCTGGCGACTGAGAACCTCGAATTTTAACTTCGCGTGCCCGCCCGCGCGCGCCCGCCCGCGCCCACCCCTAAATCCTGCGGCCGCCGCCAGCGATCAGCTCTCACACAAACTTTAGCTGCGGGCTAGGGGTTTGGGGTTGAGTGGGGGAGGGGAGAGGGAAAAGGCTCCTGATTGGCGTTGTCTGCAGCCAATGAAGCCAAGCGCCTCGGCCTCGAGTAGACCCAATCCATTTCTAGCGGTAGAGGGGGCGGGAAGGTGGAAGTAGAGGTGGCGCGGTGTCTGGGAGAGAGAAAAAAGACTGGACCAATAGGTGCCCGGAAGAGGCGGGCCCAGCGGTCTGTTGATTGGTACTGGCAGTGGACCCTCCCTCGGGGTGGTGCCGGAGGGGGAATGATGGGTCGAGAGGTGTGTCTATGTGGAGGCGAGATGACCGGCAGGAACTTGCCCCAATGGGCTGCAGAGTGGTTAGTGAGTGGGTGACGGACAGACCCATAGGCCAACGGGTGGCCGTAAGTGTCTGTGGTCTCGCCCAATGGAGCAGCGCCGGGGCGGGGCCGCGACTCGGGTTTAATGAGACTCCATTGGGCTGTAATCAGTGTCATGTCGGATTCATGTCAACGACAACAACAGGGGGACACAAAATGGCGGCGGCTTAGCTCCTACCCCTGGCGGCGGCGGCAGCGGTGGCGGAGGCGACCGCACGTCCTCCAGGCGGCAGCCGCGGTTTCTTTCACAGGCAGCGACAGCGCCCCCGGCAGGCGCGGTGGCGGTGGCGCGCGGCCAGGTCTGTCACCCACCCCGCGCGTTCCCAGGGGGAGGAGACTGGGCGGGAGGGGGACAGACGGGGGGGTCGGGGGCTTGCGACGCCCCTCCCACAGGCCTCTGCGCGAGGGTCACCGCGGGGCCGCTCGGGGTCAGGCTGCCCCTGAGCGTGACGGTAGGGGGCGGGGGAAAGGGGCGGAAGGACAGGCCCCGCCCCCAGCCGGGCCTCCAGGGCAAGGGGCGGGGCCTGAGGAGGGGGCGGGACAAACTCAGGTGGGGGCGGGGCTCGAAGAGTGGGAAGGCGGAGGGTGGGAGGGGATTTCTGAGTGGGAATGATCCGGTACAAGCGCGGGGGGCGGGAGACGAGGGGGTGGGGAGGATTGGTGAGGGGCATAAGGGAAGGGAATCCGTAGGTGTAAAGGGAGTTATAGGACGGAGAGTAGGGAGGGTTGTAATTTGGGAGATGTGGATGGGAGAACGAGGGCTGTGGTTAAGACAGATGAAATGATGCAGAAGGGCGAGATTGCAGTTATCTCCCGGCAGAGTTAGGATGGTCTTGGGTGTGGTGGATGTGTAGAATTGAGAATGTATTGCAGAGTAAGTATTGGACTGGGGGGGAGTATTGACCTGTGTGTTGGAAGGTGCAATTACTGTGAGGGAAAAGAGGTATCTGAACCCACGTGTTGAAATAGGAAGAAGGTTTGCTAACTCAGGAGTATATAAAGCTTTAAGAAACGTGGAAAAGTGGGATAGTTATGCTTTGGAGAATTTCTGAAAGAATGCTAAGACTGGAGAGCAGACTTAAAAGTGAAGGAAGAGGAAGGGGGCTGCTATAATTTGTAAAATACTCCTATAGCAGAAAATAACTTGGACATGAGATGGGGGGATGGAAAAAGGCTGCAGGTGTGAAGAACGTGGATGAGACTGGGCAATAAGTCTGGGTGAATGTAATTTAGTGGACTGTGCCCTGAATGTCGATGGGACCAGAAAGGTGTTAGTGAGAAAAAGGTGCTAGAACTGGAGTCTTGAGGGGCTGGGGTTGCTGCTCAGTGGTAGAGCGCTTGCTTAGCACGTGTGAGGCACTGGGTTCGATCCTTAGCACCACATAAAAATAAATAAAAGTTTAAATAAAAGTTTAAATCATGCTTTAAAAAAAAATAACTGGAGTCTTGAAGGTGGGGCAGCCTGGGAGGTGTGCACAGTGCCCCAGGAAGTGGCATATAGGCTACCTTAGGAAAGAACATTGTTACGTTTTTTAATTTGCTTGCTCCTTTCTTCCTTTTCCCTCCTTCCTTCCTGCTGGGAATTGAACCCAGGGGTGCTTAACCATTGAGCCACATTCCCCAGCTCTTTCTTATATTTTCTTTAGAGACAGGGTCTCACTGAGTTGTTTAGGTCCGCGCTAAGTTGCTGAGGCTGGCTTTCAACTCACGATCCTCCTGCTTCAGCGTCCGAGCCGCTGGGATTACAGGTGTGCGCCGCCGCGCCCAGCATATTTGCTAATACTTTCTTATGGGTGGAGTTCAGGGCATGGTGGGTAATGACAGGGTAAATGCTGAGGAGGGGCCAGATTACAAATGGTCTTCTGTACACGATTAAGTTTAAGCCCTGCACTTGGGAGAGGGTGTTGGAATATGATACAGGAATAGAAGTTCTGAAGGGGTGGTGATTAAAGAATTAAAAATATGGGGGGAAAAGAAAATCATGAACCAAGTATATTTGGGGAGGGGGTGCTAGGAAATTCAAGGTAAAGAGTGCGTAAAGTTCCCTCAGGAGTTGGAAGTAGCAAGTGAGAATTACTGTGTTGGGATAGTGTTCTGTGGTATTTCAATGAAGTTTTTTAAAGTACATTCTCTTTGTCTTACTTGTGTACCCTAGATTTTTTGGCATATTCCTGAAGTAAGACATTTTGTTCTTATTCATAAATTTTTAAAAAATATTTATTTTTTAGTTGTAGGTGGACACAATAGCTTTATTTTATTTTTATGTGGTGCTGAGGATCGAACCCAGTGCCTCCCGCGTGCTAGGCGAGCACGCTACCACTGCGCCATAACCCCAGCCCTTATTCATAAATTTTTGACACTTGTATGAAAATGATTTTGAGCACTATTGTTTTTAAGAATTGATAATATTGCATGTTTTAGAAAGGGTAAAATTCTTTATTATACTTTTTTGTACTTGAGGATTGAACCTGTGAGCGCTCTCCACTGAGCTACATTCTTAGACCTTTTCATTTTTTATTTTGAGACAGGGTCTCCTTAAGGTGCCCAGACTAGGTTGGAACTTTAGATTCTCCTTCCTCAGTCTCTGGAATAGCTGGGGTTATAGGCATGTATCACTGTCCAGAGAAAGGTTTTAATGTGAAAGGAGGAATTTAGTGGATAACTGGCTGATGGTGATGACATGATCAGCAGAAGCTTTGTCTTCTGGCTGTACCTAGGGCTTCTGAGTAGAGTGTGTATTATTGTTGTTATACCATATGTGTATTTCATTTTTGGACATATGTGGAGACTGTCAGATGTAAGGCATACTATGAATGGAAAGTAAACAGGGTGAGTAATTTGAGGTAGAGGAAGTTTGATAAGTAATTTTTTTTTTTGGTACTGAGGATTGAATTCAGGGGTACTCGATCACTGAGCCACATCCCCATCCCTATTTTGTGTTTTATGTAGAGATAGGGTCTCACTGAATTGCTTAGCTCCTCGCTGTTGCTGAGGCTGGCTTTGAGCTCTCCATTCTCCTATTTCAGCCTCCCAAAGTGCTGGGATTACAGGCGTGCGCCACCACGCCTGGCTTTTAAACAAATTCTTATTGAACTCCCACAGTCTTCTGGTAACTGTGGTATAGTAGACTTGAGAAGACAACATACCATACTTTTTCTATCATTCATTTCGTTGTTGCTGGATATTTTAGTTGCTTCTGGCTCAGGGTAATAGTTCACTAATCTGCTGTAATTATTCTCATACATTTTATCTAGTGTATATGTTTCTCTAGGGTGTATACCTAGAAGTGAAATTGTTGGTTCATACACAGGGTGACCATTTACCCTAGTTTATGCCTATTGCCCCAATGTAATTACAACAGCTTTAGTTCTCAAAAGTATTTTGGGGCTGGGGATATAGCACAGTTGGTAGAGTGCTTGCCTCACGTGCATAGGGCTGATCGATTCCCAGCCCCACAAAAAAATAAAAAATTGAAAAAAAAAAGTATTTGGGTTTGGTTGAGCTGTATGGTCACCCTAGTCATAGGGTATGCTTGTCTTCATCTTTACTAGCTCCCCAACTCTTTTCCAAAGTGCACCAGGTTACACTCTTCAGTAATATGAGTTCCCATTGTCCTTTCTAACTTTTAGTCTTGTTAGTTTTTTTTTTCTTTTGGTACCAGGGATTGAACTCAGGGGTACTGAACCACTGAGCCACATCCTCAGCCCTATTTTTTTTTTTTTTTTTTGTACCGGGGCTTGAACTCAGGGGTACTCGACCACTGAGCCACATTCCCAGCCCTATTTTGTGTTTTATGTAGAGACAGGGTCTCACTGAGTTGCTTAGCCTCACTGTTGCTGAGGCTGGCTTTGAACTTGTGATCCTCCTGCCTCAGCCTCCCAAAGTGCTGGGATTACAGGCATGCACCACTGCACCCAGCTTAGTCTTGTTAGTTTTTAAGTTTTAGCCAGTCTGGTAAATTTTGCATTTACCTGATTAGTAGTCAGGTTGAACAACTTTTTATATCAATATTAGACATTTCCTCATTTGTGAAGTTCTTGTTCAAGCCCAGGCTTCTACCTTTTAATTGGGCCATATGTCTTTTACTGCTTTTTAGAAGTTCTTTATTTACTGTGAATACAGGTCCTTTATCATATGTGTACATTGCAGATACTTCTTCAGTTCTGTGGCTTGCCTTTTCTCTCTTTTTATGGTATCTTTTAATGAGCAGAAGTTCTTAATTTTAATGGAGTCAAATTTATTGGTCTTTTCTTTATGGTTAATGCTTTTTGTGACTTATTTTAAGACTCTTCCTACCCTGAAGTCAAGAAGATACTCTCCTGTATAGTGTTATATCCTAAAAGCTTTATTGACCTTAAAAGATGTATAACTATGAGTAAAATAAACTCTTCTTGACCCCCAACCTTGCTGTTGAAATCTATTTTTTGCTTTTCTTCTGTTCTGTCTTCTATTCTGTCTTGAATTTTTACTTGTCTGCAACTGCAACTAAGAGCCAGGTGCTGACTTCCCCTGTCTCTTAGGAGAAAATGGTCATATAGAAAGAAGTTCAGCCAGATTAGATTTTATAGGTCTCCAGCTGACTGTTTTGCCCTTTTTCCTTTTATGAGCTAGGATTTTATTGTGTTCCTGCTATGTGTCTGCCACTATCTATGCTTCTTTCATATTTGTTATCTCAATGATTTGTCTTAATAGTTTGTAAAACAAGGTTGTATTCTCAAGTTTTTTTGTTTTTTGTGGTTGCATGGGCCTGGGGATGGAAACCTGTGTTCTCATTTTTATAGATGAGAAAACAGGGACTTAAATTGATTTAGTAACATGTCCAATGTCCTACAACTTAGGTAGCTGGCAAAGTGGAGACTCATCCATGAACTCTCTAAATATATCCCATCATATCACACGTACTTGTTGAACCCAGTGCCTCACGTGTTCTAGGCAAGCACTCTACCACTGAGCTGCACCACCAACACTATACTGCCTTATTTATTTATTTTTTTATACTGAGGATTGAACCCAAGGGCACTTTTTTAAAAAAAAAATTTTTTTTTTTTTTAGTTGTAGATGGACACAATGTCTTTATTTTATTGGTTTGTATGTGGTGCTGAGGATCGAACCCAGGCCTCACGCATGGGAGGCAAAGCTACAATCCCAGCCCCCAAGGGCACTTTTACCATGGAGCTGTATCCCTCTTTGTTCTTTTTTTTTTTTTTAATTTGGTAGTGCTGGGGATTGAACCCAGGGTGCATGCTAAGCAAGCACTGTACCAACTGAACTATATTCCCAGCCCCCCTTTTTCTTCTTTGAAACAGGGTCTCACTAAATTGCTGAAGCTGCCCTTGAACTTGCAATCCTCTTGTTTTAACCACCTGAGTCACTGGGATTATAGGCATGTGCTACTGCTCCCAGCCCAACTTCCTTATTTTTATTTTTACCGTAAAAGATAATCTTTTGTGAAACTTGATAAAATACTCCTCTGTGTATGTTAAAGTAGCCAGTGGACTTTAAGTGGTCCATGAATGGGTGATACCTTTGTAAACCCTTGAAAATGTATGCACCTGTTCATTATAATCCCGGGGACTTGGGAGCCTGAGGCAGGAAGAACATAAGTTTGAGGCTAGCCTGAGCAACTTTTCAAGACCCTGTCTCAAAATAAAAAGTAAGAAGGGCTGGGGATGTAGCTCAGTGGTAAAGCACCCCTGGGTTCAATCCCTAGTACCAAAAAAAAAAAAAAAATTTCTTGGGTCTTAAAAGGGAGAACCCTATTCTGGGTATCTGATCTGAAGACACCAAACACACCATCCTGCAATGATCTGTCTTTTCAAAAATAATCTTTAAAAAAATCAGATGTCAGGTTTCTTCTTATTACACTGTGCTCAGTCTTTGTCATTAAAAACTGACAAATTTGGGGCTGGGGTTATGGCGCAGTGGTAGCGTGCTCGCCTAGCACGTGGGAGGCACTGGGTTCTATCCTCAGCACCACATAAAAATAAAATAAAGCTATTGTGTCCACCTACAACTAAAAAATAAATATTTAAAAAAAAAAACTGACAAATTTGTAAGTAGGGAGAAGTCTAGGACTGAGCAAAAAATTTTAAATGCTGTAAAAGAGATACTCTAAATTTAGTTGAAGCCGTAAAAGAGATACTCTAAATTTAGTTGAAGCCAGTAGGGCGACACAAGCCTGTAATCCCAGCATTTAGGGAGGCTGAGACAGGAGAATTGCGAGTTCAAAGCCAGCCTCAAAGAGGGCGAGGTGCTAAGCAACTCAGTGAGATCCTGTTTCTACATAAAACACAAAATGGGGCTGGGGATGTGGCTCAGTGGTCGAGTGCCCCTGAGTTCAATCTCTATTACCCCCCCAATATAAATAAATAAATAAAATAAAATAAAATAAATGTAGTTGATTATTTCTTAGGTGAAAGTGCTTCATTGTCATTATTACTAATCAGTGTACCCTGGCTGCAAAGGCCTGATGACTTCAAATGACTTTTCATCTTGTCTCTGAAATCCTCTGTTTTACAAGGGATCACACTTCCTGTGAGGTTCCTAACAGTATGATTAAATTTTAGAGACTGAAACTATTGAGCACTTAAATGCAGGAATGACTATGCAAACCTAATTCATGGGTTTCACCAGGAGATTTGGGACATGTCTCTACTAATTTATGGTGATGATGTTGAAACTAATCTTTGCTAGGGATTATGGCAGCTATAATAGTTTATTGATGGTTCAGTTATTGTTTGTTGAAGCAGATTTACACAATTATAGTTTAATGACATAACAAGGATATTGTCAACTAGGAGAGCATGACATGAAAAATTAAACTTCCAATTAATATAATGTGTATTAGTTGAAATGATAATTTTCATGGTGATTTAGCCTCTTAGAAATCCTTGGAAAACATTATTAGCTTATGAATTGAAAACTCCCTAAGTTAATGAGTAATGGGAAAGAACTTAGTATTACACTAAAAAGATGGGGAATTAAATATTCAATCCAATGAACATTTATTAAGTGGCTACTTTGGGTTTGCTGCTGAATTAGTTAGACTCATAAATATAAGTTGAACAAGATTGATGTTTGGAGAAATGAAATACTGTTTGCTTTTATTTCTTCTTTTAATCACCCTTAGTTCCAACCTATAGTAGATGGAATGACTCAGTCAACAAATTTGTGTGTGTGTATGCATGCGTGCACTTCAGTGTGTATTATTGTGTCCCTTGCTTCTGTAATAGTTTCCTACTTCATTTGTCACATTCACACACCAGAGCCTGCCCTTAGTCATAGCCACTTTTATTTCAACATGTACCTATCTAGGCAACAGGCACATGGACTTGGTGTCCCTTTTGTTTGACAGTTTATTTGTAGCTTCTATGCCTTCTCCTTGGTTTCCTTCTTCTTTTTTTTTGAGAGTTGTACAAAAGTGTGGAATGTGCAAGGGCCATGCTAAACTTCTCTAACTGTTCCAATTTTAGTATATATGCTGCCCAAGTGAGCACCCCTTCATTCATTATTGATGGATTCATTTGACAAGTAGGCATTGAACCCCACTCTTAGGATCACGTTCTGGAAAATTTGGGGGCATACAATGATAAGTCAATCATGAATCCTGTTGTTAACTATTTTCAGTCTAGTAAGGGAGATGAAGTCAGTACCCAAATAGGCATAATACGAAATGGAAAGTTGATGTAAAAAAAGTAAATAGGAAGAGAAGAAAATAGTAAGGAAACTAAATGTTTCCTATTAGGCATATAAATGTAAGGCTTCTGAAAAGGTGTCTGTTGTACTGGACCATGGAGGATATGATTTTGAATGGAGAGGCTGAGCAATTACATAAATTCTGCATTGTTTTTCGAGGTTCGGTTCCAGTCCCATCCATCTAAGGGGTGTTCTTTTTCTGTGTGTGTGTGTGTATGGTACTGGGAGTTGAACCCAGGGGCATTCTACCTCTTAGCCCTTTTTAAAAATTTTGAGACAGGGGCTGGGATTGTAGCTCAGTGGTAGAGCGCTTGCCTTGCATGCGTGAGGCCCTGGGTTCGATCCTCAGCACCACATACAAAAGCAATAAAATAAAGACATTGTGTCCATCTACAACTAGAAAAAATTAAAAAATAAAAAATAAATAAAATAAAAATGCTAACACTTAAAAAAAATAAATAAATAAAAAATTTTGAGACAGAGTCTTGCTAAGTTGCCTAGGCTGGCCTGGAAATTGGAATAATTCTCCTCCTTTAGCCTACCAAATCACTGGGATTACAGGTGTGTATCACTATGCCCAGCCATCCAAGGGATGTTCCTCTATCCATTCATATTCTGTATGGTTTCAGCAAGGAATAGTCCTACTTGTTCCAGACTTCCTTGTTTTATATACTTAGTGCAACCCTGATTTTAGAACAGGGAAGTCAAATATACAGAACTGTTAAAGTGGAGATGCTTTGTTGGGGTTAAAAGGGTTATGGTGGCCCTATGTTGAGTACCCAAGGAGTTACCTGCAGGTGATATCTAAGGAACTGCCTTACAAGGAACCAAAAGAGCCTCGTTTGAAAACCACTGGAGAGACAAAGGAAAGAGCTGAGGCAACATAGATCCCATTTGAAAAGAACAGCAACATAAAACCAAAACGCATGAAGTCTTTCACACTTAGTGGCTCTGAGATCTTGGTCAAGTCAAGCCCTGATTTTCTTTTGTAAATTGGGGGAAAACAATGCTACCTTCAGGGGGTTGTTTTAAGTTTTGCTGCTAATCTCTAATCTATCTACCTGATCTATGAAGGTATTAGAATGTAATTGGAATTGTTTTACAGTTTAGTGCTTTGTTTTTTGTAAGCAACATAATTTATTGAGGTGAAATTCACATAATATAAAACGAACTATTCTAAGATGAACAGTGACAGTACATTCACAGTGTTGTGTGACTACTACTTCTATTTAATTCCAAAACATTTCCATCAATCCAAAATAAAGCCTTTTACCGTTTAAACATATTCTCACCATGACTTTGGCCCCTCTCCCCACATAGACAATGTGTGTTTTGTCTATGAATTATGTATTCTAGATGTTTCATAGAAATGGGTTAGATGATATGTGGCCTTTTGTGTCTGGCTTGTTGTACAACATAATGATTTACAACATTATAGTAACATGTATCAATATTTCGTTACTTTTTGTGGCTGAATGCTATTCTGGTATATGGATATACTCTTATTTTGTGTATCTGTTTATCTATTAATGGACATTTGGACTGTTTCTACCTTTTGGCTGTTTTGAATAGTGCTATTATGAATGTGTGTAATTGAGCTTAAATATTCGAGTATCTGTTCAGTGCTTTGGGGTATATATCTAGAAGTGGACATCTAGGGTCATTCGGTAATGCCATGTTCAGGTTTTTGAGGAAACACCAAACAGTGCTTTGCTTTATATCTTCTGTAATACCTACCACAGGGTTTCATGCAGGGGACATTATTTTGCTAAATATTGTTTGGTATTCTTTGATTAGTGTTTATAACTCATCTCCCAGTGCACGTGCTTTGGACCTCAAACATTAATTTTAAGGGAAATAGATGCATCAAAGGCTTGAAAGTTAACATATCACTATATAGATGAGTTTTATGTTGTCAGACAGCAGGTATTTGTTAACTGAGGATGCTATTGTAGGGTGGTGATAAAGGAAAAAGAAGTCAAGGTCCCCTCAGTTTAGCAATTTATGGATGCTCACTCAGTTACACAATGGGCTTTGAAAAAATCCAGGAGCTTATAAAAGCAAGAGAGCTAAAAATAACTGTTAGCAAGTAAAACTCAGGATGGCAAGAGTAAACTGTTATTAATCTGTACTTTTTTCTATTACTGTTTTTGGTGCATCTGTAGTCTCATGACTGGAATGTTAGAATGTTATGTCATTTGATTTTGAAATAACACACAGCTTCAGTAAAAACTTAGAGGAGGCCTCACATAATTCCCATGATCCAGGATATTTTGACTCTTCTTATGCTGATATGAATATTTCTGAATAGTGTTGATATTTGTATAATACCAATGAAGCTAAAAGCTCAATGTTGGACTAAGCGTTTTTCTAGATCTGTTTAGAATAGTTCGTAATGAATGATGTAAATAGTGTTAGAAGATTATATGATGCAACCATATAATTTGCTGATACTTGTAGCTAAAAATAAAATTCTTCGCAACCTTAGAAAATAGAATAATTTAATTTGATGTATCATGAATCCCCTGAATTAATTTGGAATGATTTGCTACCTTTTTGGTATCTTTTTATTCCAACTACAAGTTTTATAGAAAAAAATGAAAAGAGAATAATGATTTTAGGATTTTAGCTTGTGATTGAATATCCTATCTACATATGAAACAAGTCCCAATGCTCTGAGAAAGAGAAGTGGTGTGGATAATTCTGAGTCAGGAAAGAAAAATCATTTCTATTTGGCTTTTGAATGAATTACATATTTTTTTTTCCCGTAGATTTGTCTTTCTAGTTAGATACTGCTTAGGCCGAAATGAAATTGGTTTTCAATCTATTCTCTTAGCTTATACCAATTTACAGAGGGACCAGTGGGATGTTGGAAACAAATCAGCCCAAGATTAAAAAATTTGCAGTGGATAATATACAAAGTGGATAATATACATGTGTTTAGTTGAGAATTGGCTACAGATAAGAGACTTCTGATTTTGTTCCTCTCCTAGCTGTATATTTTCTTTCTTTTTTTTTTTTTAAACACTGTGATTCTGCTTGTAGCAAAGAGCTGCTGGGTTACATCTGCTTCTGCCTAATTAACTCTGTTGGTTGGTGTCAGATGAGAGCTAATTTCGAGATTAAATTGAGGAGTGGGATGCGTGCTGGTAGCTGGGGGAGGGGAGAAGGATCTAAGGTTGCTTGGTTGTTTTGTGTAAGACCAACATATAGCTATTTCACAGTTGTTTTTAAATTTATTTATTTTTTGTTTTTGAAGTAAAATTCACCACTATGTCTTAAAAATGTGACCTGTGTTCATATGTGTTTATTATTATGGAAACTGGTACATCCTTCTTTTAGGTGAAGCGGTAGTGATATCTTGGTAGGCCAGTCAGTAACTAGGTCCAGGTGGCATTTGGGACAAACAGTGAATGCTGCCTGGGAAAGTTAATTCTGATCTTAAAACAACTTTTACGTCCCTCCCCTGTGATATTTACCTGATTATTTCAGTAATAGTGGATTTTTTTCATAATGGGATTCTTTCTTAGGAGTCTTATCTGATTTTTAAAATTTGGAGAACATGTGCTTGCTTTGGCAGTACATATATTGAAATTGGAATGATACAGAGAAAATCTGCATGGCCTCTGAGCAAAGATGTCATGAAGGCTTGTGACACATTCATATTTTTAGGCTGAAGATTTGTGAAAAAACAAAATAATAAGGAGAACAGGTCTGGCTTAGAAAAGAATGTCAAATTTACTTCTTTAGGCACTGTTTTTTGGGTTTTATTTCCTGTTCTGAATTCCATGTTTATAAATATCCTTCAGTGGTCTGAAAGAATTAATGATGTTGCCAAAATTGCAGCTATTTGTATTAGTTGTGGGGTTGTTTGTAGAGTTTTATTTCTAGTAGTTCTTAATAGTTGTAAGATCCTTGGATGGTTCCTGAATTTAAGGCCTGTTCTTATGCCCAAATGAACATTACTTTTTTTCTTTTGACAGGTTTGCCTGAAGACCTGGACAATCTGCATTTTTGTCATGGACTGTTAAAACATTTGGAGTTCCAATTCTGGTATTTTCCCTTATTTTATTACATTTATAAGATATAAAATGTCAGTCTTACTGAAATGAATATGAATGATACGAATGACTCTTTTGATTTTGAATATAGATTGTGGTAAAAACTTATCATGAAGGTATATTTTGGGTATTTATTAGTTATGAAATTTTTTTAAAATATTTTTTTTAGTTGTTGATAGACCTTTATTTTATTTATCTGTATGTGGTGCTGAGAATCGAACCCAGTGCCTCACGTATGCTAGGCAAGCGCTCTACCACTGAGCTACAACCCCAGCCCATGAAATATTTTTTTTAATGTATGTTCACTTGCCTGTGTAACCAAAATGCCCAAAAGCAACTGTGCAATATTGTACACTTTCCTGTGACCTCTTCTCCTGCTTCCTGCAGTTGTATTTTGTATAGTCAAATTAAATTAGTTATGATTCATCCTGAATAAATGATGAAAGATGAAATAATTACTTGAACATAGTGAAATGTCTAATGAAATTTTGCCCCAAACCATTTTGCCTTGGAAAGATCAGTTTCCTGTTCTGAACTTACTGACACAGAATGTTTCCTGTGTTCTATCCTGAAAGTTGTTGCATTGCAAAAGCCAGTGATTTCATTCCTAAACACACTGAGTGCCAAGTCTAACATTTTTGTCAATGATTTATATAATTACACAAAAGGGAGTGCTTATTAGATTTGCAGATGACATAGATGACAATCAAGATTCAAAACAATCTCGTGCAGATTGGAAGATAGACTCACACTAACAAAGTGAAATTGAACTGTAATAAACTTTAAATCCCAGCATTTACATTTATGCAAGGAAAGAATGCAAATACTCAGTTTGACAGCGTTTTTGAAAAAGTATCTGGGCAGTTTAGTTGATCTGCATGCTTAGCATGGCCAGTGTGGCAGGGCTGTTAAGGAAGTTCTGTAATTTTGGGTTGCATTTATAATTGAATATGGTCTAGACTGTCAAATTTTAAGGTGGACATTAGCCAAAGTAGTGAACAGCTAACAGAAGGCAGTGCTTAGAGACTGAGTGATACGTGGAGGGGTCAAGAAACTGAGATGTGAGTGTTTTTTGTTTTTTTTTTTTATAATATGCTTATTTTATTTTTATGTGGTGCTGAGGATCGAACCCAGTGCCTTATGCGTGCTAGGCGAGCACGCTACCACTGCGCCATAATCCCAGCCCCTGTGAGTGTTTTATTAAGGTGGGGCTGGAGGCACAGTAGGGTTTTTGACTGTTAGTGGTTTTTAAAAGTTGCTTGTTTTCAAATGTTTGAAGGCCTGTCATATGAAAGAAATAGGAAAAATATCTTGAGATTGTTTGGGAGAGCTAAGTCTAGTACGTAGAAATCATGTGGTGGTGATTTTTGATCATGTGAACAAGAAATACATTATAGCTAAGAGCTCTCCAACAGTAGAATGAGCTGCCTCAGAAAGTGACAAATTTCCAACCAATAGAAATATTTTAGGTAAAGCCTTGTTGGCCCATTTATTGAGGATATTGGAGAGGGATCGTTTACTAGATAACTGCAGGTTGTACTGGATGCCAGTCCCAGTTTTGGAATCTTAGTGGAAAACAGTGGAGAGAGAACCTACAGTTTACTGATCCACAAGGAGGTCAGTCCTATTTAAACTGAGTCTTTCAAGGTGGTTAAATAAGTACAGTTCAATGGCCCCAAGTGTTTTTCAGCCATCCCTCAGGATTTTTTTTTTCTTTGTAGTACTAGGGATTGAATCCAGGGGCATTCTATCACTGAGCTGCATCCCCAGCCCTTTCCATTTTTTAATTTGGGGCGGAGTCTTTATCAAGTTGCTAAGTCTGACCTCAAACTTCTGATCCTCCCACGTTAGCCTTCCGAGTCACTGAGATTATAGGCTTGCACCACTGAACCCAGCTGTAATTGTTCATTTCATTATTATTTAATTGTTCATTTTATTATTAGTTCATTTTATTATTATTATTGTTAATTTATTACTGTATTAATTTACAAGTTAAACTTTATCATGGCTAAGTATGTATAGGAAAAAACATGGAGAGGAGGAGAGTGGGTGTGCTTGATATTCTCTGGTTTCAGGCATCCACTGAGGATCTTGGAATATTTCTTCTGTGGGTAAGGGGGGGCTACTCTTTTAGCATTATGTACAGTAAAGTGAGTGAAGCTTAAGTCACTTACAATTTCTCCATTAGCCATTGGTAGAGCTGAGATTCAGAGGCACATTTGTGTCTCTGCAGAGGCAGAACTAACTAGAGCAGATAGTCAAGTGATTCAAGTAAGAACAGTGCTGGATGTGATTCTAAAATAATGGCATTTGAGCCTTAAGTCTGCTATTGACTGTTAATGTGGGTAAGTTCCATCTTCCTCTGAGCCTTTTTACCTTTAGAATGTACTAAGGATTAAATAACAAGTTACATGTCAGCCCACTGTAAACTTTAAACTATATAAAGTTAAGATGTGGTGTTAGCATTGGAGATCAAGATTCAAACCCAGGTCTGGCCCACTTCCTGTACCAGGGCTCCTTCTTTTGGTGCTCTTTGCAGATGTATTCAGTACTAGATTGGAGATCTGGGGTGAATAGTATGTGCCAGGAATCTATCAAAGTACAATACCACTGTTTTGCTGGAATCAGATTTGTAGGAATCTGCCTTGTATTGAACTGCTTAATGAGCTATAACTAGGTATTAAGATAACTAGAATGCTACATTATTAAAAGCTGAAGGGTTATGTTACTGTGTTAGTTTCAGTTTTCCAACCTATGGGTTAGAGGGTATCACAGAACCTATGCAAGAAGATCTGATTTCATAGAAGTGGTTAGGTGGGGGCTGGGGATGTACCTTAGTAGGAGAGTGATTGTCTAGCATGTGTGGAGGCTGTGGGTTCAATCACTAGCACTGACCCTCCACCAGAAAAGGTGGTTAGGTAGGAAATTTTCTTAATGTATGAAACTTGGGAAATATATATAGTCAAAAATCAGGATTATTTTTATGTTTAAGATTTCTTCGAGTAAGTTTAATGAACTTCCATTAGATATTTTTGTATCATAGTTTTGTTTTTTTTTTTTTTTAGTTGTTGATGGACCTTTATTTATTTTATTCATTTATTTATATGTGGTGCTAAGAATCGAACCCAGGGCCTCACACATGCAAGGCAAATGCTCTACCACTGAGCTATAACCCCAGCCCGTATCATAGTTTTTTTTTTATGTTGGTTTTATGTTTATGATAGATATTTGGATCACTTTCATATAATTAAATTAATGTATGACTTGGTTTTGATCTCTTAAGTGCTCCATAAATGACTTCATGTAAATAAGTGAAAAATCCTAAAACAAATTCTTTCTTAGACTCTGACCCAGTTTCTGATTGAAAATATTAGTCACTGTGGCTCTGTTACACAATACCTGCCATATCATTACTTCTGTGGTCTTTTTGCATCTGAAAAGTAATACCAAAGAATCTTTTAATTTATTTTTGGAAATTCCATTGTTAAGTTTTTTCTCTCCTTTTTATCCTTTAAGGTCTTGATTTCCTGGTTAAAGATGTTCTTCGCTCAAATGTAGTCTTTCCTGTTGGTAAAGTAAGACAAGAATCAACATTGCCTGTTTGTCCTCTCTTGAACCTCTTAAGGATGGATGTTTTTAAGATGTTGCTTAATATGGTATGGAATACCCTGCCCATTTATTGAATTGTAAATGACTTTCAAATGAGCAAGTTCTGTTAAATACAAGGAGAACCTCTATGGGTAACTTTTGTGTTGAAGAAGTCATTTGTCAACCATGGTAAAACTTGCAAACCCACTTTATACAGAGTGGATTCTTGAAGCTATACAGAAAATAAAAAAGCAAAAGCAAAGGCCCTCTGAAGAGAGAATCTGCCATGCAGTCAGCACATCCCATGGATTGGATAAGAAGACAGTCTCTGAACAGCTGGAGCTCAGCGTTCAGGATGGCTCAGTTCTCAAAGTCACCAACAAAGGCCTTGCTTCATATAAGGACCCAGACAACCCTGGGCGCTTTTCATCAGTTAAACCGGGCACTTTTCCTAAGTCAACCAAGGGGTCTAGAGGATCATGTAATGATCTTCGCAATGTGGATTGGAATAAACTTTTAAGGAGAGCAATTGAAGGACTTGAGGAACCAAATGGTTCCTCTTTGAAGAACATAGAGAAGTATCTCAGAAGTCAGAGTGATCTCACAAGCACCACCAATAACCCAGCCTTTCAGCAGCGGCTGCGACTGGGGGCCAAGCGTGCAGTGAACAATGGGAGGTTACTGAAAGATGGACCACAATACAGGGTCAATTATGGGAGCTTAGATGGCAAAGGGGCACCTCAGTGTCCCAGTGCTTTCCCATCCTCTCTCCCACCTGTCAGCCTTCTACCCCATGAGAAAGACCAGGTAAGTGAAAAAGGAACATTAATACAATTGATATATTGTACTGCTCTTTTGATTTTTACAGTTATCATTTAAGTTTAATATGAATAAAAGTTCTAAGTTTGATAAAATCAAACGTTTTGCCTTAAACAGACCTTTCTGTTTAAAATGTACTTATTATTTCACGATATAAATTGTTTATATTGTTTTATAACACGTTGAGGGATTTCTCATTGGTTGGCCAAGCATTTAACATGATGATCATGTGATTTTTTTTTTTTTTTTGGTACCAGGGATTGAACTCAGGGCTACTCCACCATTGAGCCACCCCCCCCAGCCCTATTTTGTATTTTGTTTAGAGACAGGGTCTCACTGAGTTGCTTGATGCCTCACCATTGCTGAGGCTGGCTTCTACCTCAGCCTCCCAAGCCACTGGGATTACAGGTGTTTGTGCCCTACTGCACCTGGCTGATCATGTGATTTTGTAATTTTTTTTTTAGTTGTAAATGGACACAATATCTTTATTTTATTTATTTATTTTTATGTGGTGCTGAAGATCGAACCCAGTACCTCACGCATGCGAGCCAAGCACTCTACCACTGAGCCACAATCCCAGCCCCAATTTTTAAATTTTTTAATATTATTTTTTAGTTGTAGATGGACACAATATATTTATTTATTTTTATGTGGTGCTGTGGATCGAACTCAGTGCCTCATGCATGCGAGGCAAGCGCTCCACCACTGAGCTACAACCCCAACCCTGATCATGTGATTTTTAAAAAAATAATTGGTGAGTGCTGGAAAGGACAACGGTAAGTAACTTGAATTCTTATTCAAGGCTGAGTCACATATATTTTAGAAACCTTAGGAAGACCACTGTATATTTTTTCCTTCATTATTATTTTCAGAGAAGAATCTACAGACTTCTTACTTTAATACTCATAATCTCTGCATTCCCGAAATTGTTTTAATATGTGACCTAAATTCCTCCTGTTTCAATTTGAAGTCATTTATTAATGTTGAGTTTTCAGTGGGTGTATGCAAATGCTTTTTTCTTTCTCCTGTAGTATATTTGCTTATCCCCTTTGATTTCTTTGTGCCTTATGTTCTTCTATAGCGTTAGATTTGTTTTTGTTTTTGTTCATGGGGTGCTTTACCACTGAGCTATAGCCCCAGTCCTTTTATTTTTTATTTTGAGACAGGGTCACTTTTAAGTTGCTGAAGATCTCCCAAAGGTTGCTGAGGCAGGCCTTAAACTTGTGATCCCCCTGCCTTAGCCTCCTGAGTACTGAGATTACAGATGTGTGCCTCCGTGCC
>PVHX01026074.1:0-21347 GCA_004024805.1 Geosciurus inauris
CCACCTCACCTGGCTCGCCAAGCTCTTTGATGTGTGCCTGTGGGATTAAAGGTCAGATACAGGCAAGGGGAAGTAAAGATTCTTTAAAACTGCTTACATCTCTATTCCTTTTTTCCCAGTACCTTTTTTAAAAATAATATTTTTAGTTATAGATGGACACAGTACTTTTATTTTTTATTTTTATGTGGTGCTAAGGATCAAACCCAGTGCCTTACACGTGCTAGGCAAGTGCTTTACCACTGAGTTTTAACCCCAGCCCCCTAGTACCTTTATTTATTTATTTATTTATTTATTTATTTATTTATTTATAAATAATTTTTTAGTTGTTGATGGACACAATGTCTTTATTTTATTGCTTTGTATGTGGTGCTGAGGATCGAACCCAGGGCCTCACACATGTGAGGCAAGCGCTCTACCGCTGAGCTACAATCCCAGCCCCCTAGTACCTTTTTTTAAAATATTTTTTTTTTAGTTGTAGATGGACACGATACATCTGTTTATTTATTTTTATGTGGTGCTGAGCATCAAACACAGTGCCTCACACATGCTAGGTGAGCACTCTACCCCTGAACCACGACCCCAGCCCTTTTCCAGTACCTTAAAAATACATTTTAATAAACATAATCCTCAGATTAGGGGAAGCAGTGTGATGTAGTGCTAGTTTGGCCACAAATGGTACCTTCTCTGTGTGCAAAATGAAACCTAAAGCCGTGGGGGGAGGGGCATTCATGGTTGGGAAATTGCAAACTTCTAGCTTTGTCATTATATCCTCCTGAGTTAAGTGATTTATAGATAAAGATATAGATATATAGATATTCCATTCCTTCTCTCTTATTCATTTAAATATTGTAGGTAATTTATCCTTTGTGTGATCCTGTTCAAAGCAATTTTGTTATGTTGACATTACGTTTTCTGGCATTCTAAAGGGAAAACTATGCCAGGCATGGTGGCACATGGAGACGAGGCAGGAGGATTGCCAGTTCAAGGCCAGCCTCAGCAATTTAGCAAGACTCTGTCTCTAAATAAAAAAATAAAAAGGGCTGGGGGTGTAATTCAGTGGTTCAGCACCCTTGGGTTCAATTCCTGGTACCAAAAAACTAAAAAACAAACAAACAATTATTCTAGTTTCTTTTAAAAAACAGAGTTAGCCAGGGATCTTTAGGAGAGTTAGACTATAAAATTCGGATAGAATCACTTTCTACATAAAGGACATATTGGAAAAGGAGATTTGAGGTGAACTGAGCATGAAGATGTGCTGAAGGAGCTGCCACCATGGTCCCCTGATGAGGGGCCAGGCAGCCATAATGAACAAAAGTGCCTCTGTGGCTGGTTTCAGTGTTCCTTTTATGCCTACGGGAAGGAGAAAGGAACAGAAAACTTCAGGAGGAGCTGGCTCTATCACTAAAGAGGAGAAAAGAGTCGTAAATTGACAGCTTCACTCTGTTAAGGGCAACAACTCCCCACAGACTCTTTCTTAGATTTGAGTTTTCACAAGTTCTAAGTGTGTTTTTGTTTTTTCAAATGAACAAAGCTGGGGAGGCTTCTGGTCCTTAGAAAGGCTGGGATGAGCAGCTGGAAAATATAACCAGCACTAAGCAAAGCAGGATTTATAAAGTGGAAAGTCAGTATCTTAAAGTCCTTATCTTAGACCGAGTGTTTAGTGTGTAAATATTTATTGAGCCCAGCTGTGGCTCAGTAGAACACCAGTGAGCAAAAGAGAGGGAAACCCCTGCTATCATGGTGATCTAGTGGGCAGTCTGAATAAATTCATATCCTATTCCATATTCTTCTTCCCCAAATATCTCATATTCTAACAGTCTTCATAACTTTCTATTACTTTAATGGGGCTTTTTTTCCCCTCCCAGTACCTGGGATTGAATCCAGGGGTGCTTATTAACCACTGAACCACATCCCCAGCCCTTTTATTTTTCGTTTTGAGACCGAGTCTTGCTAAGTTGCTTAGGGCCTCACTAAGTTGCTGAGGCTGGCCTTGAACTTGCAGTCCTCCTGCCTCAGCCTCCAGAATGGGCCTGTCTTTATAAAGAAATCAGCATTAACTGAATCATTAGCCTTATGTCATGTTGCCCAGGGAAAGTTTAACAGAAGATGAAACCCAGTCACAGTCTTCAATGTTCAATCAAGGGCAATCACCAGAATTTTAAGGATGGACACAGGAAAGAAGTGGCCCGCTGCTATAGCACATAATTACATGGAAATTCTCAGAAATGGAGGCCTGGCTCCAGACCAAAGTTTCAGAGGGGTGGAGTAGGACTGAACACTCATAAAACACAACAACAACAAAAACTCCATTTTTGTTGCTGGGACATGAACACTGTTTTACAGGGCTTTGCATTGCAAATCCAGCACTATTTAGTATTGCAAATAACACAGGTGGTTGGAACAAGGAACACAGCTTAATCTTATGTGGTTCACATAGCTTGGCTGGATTTATTCCTAGTCACATACTAGGCTCTTAATTATAAACTTAATCCCAGGTTCACTCCATATAAATTTGCTTCAATAGTTGTTACATAGAATACTACTAACCACTTACCACTTTATTTTATTTTATTGGTACTAGGAATTTAACTGGAGGGAGGGTTACCACTGAGCAACATCTCCAACCCTTTTTATTTTGAGACAGGGTCTTGCTAAGTTGCTTACAGCCTTGCTAAATTGCTGAGGTTGGCTTTGAACTTGTGATCCTCCTGCCTCAGCCTCCTCAGCTACAGGGATTACAGGTGTGCCAACATGCCTGGCTTATTTACCACTCTTTAAATAAACAAAAGCGTGCTTCTCCATGATACATAGAGTAGCCTCATGCTTTATATGTAAATGGCACAAGTACATAAAATATGTAAATAGTTAAAAATAAGTACTTTTATTCTTCAATTATTCTATGAAGTAACAACTCAAGACAAAATTTATCTAGGTATATGCATGTAATTAAGTGTGTGTATATGTGTATATAATTTATATACACAATAAAGATGTTTAGCTTGGACTTCTATTACAGTATATCAGTGTCCAAGGGAACGAGGTATCTAGGTCCACTTGTATAAGAATGTCCATAGGGCTAGGCGCAGTGGCCCATGCCTGGAATCCCAGCACCTTTGGGGCCTGGGAGGCTGAGGCAGGAGGATCATGAGCCTCAGCAACTTAGTGAGGCCCTAAGCAACTCAGCGAGACCCTGTCTCTAATAAAATATAAAAAAGGGCTGGGGATGTGGCTCGGTGCTTAAGCGCCCCTAGTACCCAAAAGAATAAATAAATAAATAAATAAATAAATAAATAAATAAATAAATAAATAAAAAGAATGTCCACTGGGGTAGAGCACTTGCCTAGCATACATGAGGGCCTAGGTTCAACCCCTGGCATTGAAGAAAAGAATGAAGAATGTCCATAGTGCCTTTATTCATAAGAATGAAAGCCTGAGAGCTGGAGTTGTGGCTCAGTGGTAGAGTGCTTGCCTGGCATGTGTGAGGCCCAGGGTTCATTCCTCAGCACCATATGTAAATAAATAAATAAATAAATAAATAAATAAATAAAAAAGAACGAAAGCCTGAAAAGATCCTGAATGTCCACCAGGAGGTGAATGGATGAATGGATTGTGATATTTTCATACAATGGAATACTGCTTAGTGATACAAAAAGCACAAATTACTAATATATGGCAACAACCTCAGTGGATGAAGGTGTTGAGCAAAAGAAGCCAGACACAGAAGGGTATCTGTTATATGATCCATTTGTATGAAGTTTAAGAACAGACAGAATCAAACCGGTGATGGAGGTCAGAAAACAAGTTTGTGTGTGTGGTCGAGGAGGGTGAGTAACACTGGGATAAAGGAATCCTCTGGATTGATGGAAATATTCTGTATCTTGATCTGGTAATAATTATATTAATTATGCAGTTAAATCATTGAGCTATACATTTAAGAGTTGTACATTTTGCTATAGGTAAACTATATTTCAATTTTTAAAAAAATTTTTTTTAGTTGTTAATGGACCTTTATGTTATTTATTTGTATGTGGTGCTGAGAATCGAACCCAGTGCCTCGCACATGCCAGGCAAGCGCTCTGCCACTGAGCCACCGCTCCAGCCCTATACTTCAATTTTAAATAAGTAAAAATAAATTAGTGTGTCGAGCATCATATCTATTAAATGGTAGAGTAAATGGCTTAGCTGTCTTGTTAATACATTTTGTGTGAATGTCAAGGTCCTTTGGCTGTAACTAGGAGGCGCTGATTTTATTAGCTGTCCAGAAGAAGGGCCTTCTTATACCTTTGGTTGACAGAAAAAGTGTGCTTCCCTCTGAGGAGATGAATTACGTAGAAATGTACATGACCTCTGGGCTAATGCAGCCTCAGGTCAGGGTTTAGTGACCAGAACAGAAGCAGGATTTCATTTCCCTGGCCCTTTTGGCCCTTGCGTACAGCACAACCTCACCAACCACCCAGGGCTGCCCCAATTTCTGAAAGGAAGCTGGAAAAGCTCCAGGGGTCTGAGAGCAACCAGGACCCAGAAAGCCACCAGGATGCAGGTAGTGTTCTCTCTTTTGATGACAAAGATCTCTGCCTTTCTTTACTTCCAACAAGCTTGTTCTCTCTCCTTCTCTGTGGCTGAAGGGGACATCCGATCACGACATAACACACACAAAGACACTCATTCACTCACCTTCCAAGTTTTAACGTGCCTTTCAGTTTTAACCATATCGCAATATTAACTAGAAACCCATTGAAACCCAACTTCCAAAATTCTGAGATAATCTAATTGGTTCAGTTATGTGTGTTTACCTAGTTTTAACTACTCCAGCCCAAGTAGCTCAACATGGATGTCAAGACTTAGAGAAGGAGTAGGACAGTATTTTGCAGAGAAATGAGGTAATTTTGAGCTGGGAAGGCATCCTCAGAAGTATGTGTGTCCAGAATAGAAATACGAAATAGGAAATATGACTTCCACTGGCTTACTCAAAAAAACATGTCATTTTTCTTATATAACAAGCCCTGATGTGGTCAACTGCTGACACTGTTTAGTGACTTATGATATCTGACACAGGATGATGCAAATCCCTCTTCTTTCCCTCATATGGGCACATAAGTACAAAATGGCTGCTGCAACTCCAGATACTATGTTTACATCCAAGGCAGGAAGAAATAGGAAAGGGCAGTACCAGCCATATGCATTCTCCTTTATCAAGAAAGTCAGAACCAGTTGTGGTGTTATACACCTGTAATCCCAGCAACTTGGGAAGCTGAGACAGGAGGATCACATGCAAGCTTGAGGCTAGAGAGAGAGGCCCTAAGCAATTTAGTGAGACCTTGTCTCAAAATAAAAAAATAAAAAGGGCTGGTGTTGTGGCTCAGTGGTTAAGCACCCTTGGGTTCAATCCCTGGTAGCAAAAAAAAAAAAAGCAAGCCAGAACCCTCAAGCAGACTTACTCTGCCATTGGCAGTTCTCTTTGACATGGCCATTCAAGTCAAAGCTAAGAAGTTGGAAACAAGTAATTATCATCAAGCATTGTGACACCAAATGAGATATGAGTTCCATTAGTGCTGGCAATGTGAAAAATGGAGCTTTGTAGGTAACAGTCTGCTACCACACTGAACTATAGGAATCCATACTCTCTGAAAATTTACATTAGCTGTTCGGGATCATGTCTGAACACAGGTGATGGAAGGCACATTTAATTCTTTTTTTAATTCATTGCTTCTTTCCACACACTAAGTCACTATATATCCAATTTTGCGCTCCACCACCTAGGATCCTTTGCCTAAGATTTGCGTTCTATTTCAAAAGCTGTCGTGCAGGTAATTGGTCCAGACAGTTTTCTCAGCTCCCAACTTGACTATCTAACCACTACACAAATGCCTTTTCTACCAAAGTAATAGAGGATTATAGGAAGCGTATTTAAAGGACACTCAGCTTTCTCTAAATATACTGTTATTTCAGAAGTGCTCTAATGATAATTATTCCAATATATGCAAACAGATAGTACTCCAGTTTAAGTCTGTTCCTTACTGTGAAACAGGTGCAAGAAGTGAAGGGGACGTGTTTAAGCCACCAACTGCAGGCAGACTTCACCTTTAAAAGGAATAGGTGGGGCTAGATGGCTTCTGGGCGCCCCTCCTTGCCTGATATTACACTTTCCAAATGGACTGCAATCACGATCTCTCCAAATCATGAGGGACATTTCCAAGAATTGAGTCTAGATTAGTGTTCCTTTTCAATCAAGAGTCACTGTATTCTATGAAGTGAGAAAAATGCCATGGAAAAAGACAGAATGTACCCGCTCAGATGAAAATGGAGAAATTCAAATCTTCTAGCTGATTTTTATATATCAGTTAAGATCAAAAGGCAATTACTGATGTTTTGTATATTTAAACATTTTATTTCTCATATGTACATTTAAGGGCAAAATTTGGGGAAAAGCCCATGCTATTGAGGGGAGATGTTTAGGTATTTGTTCACAGAATATATATTCATGTTACAGCGTATTTATCATTTATGTTAATTTTGTCCTTACTTCAACTCATAATCTAACTTAAAAGTGTAAGGAAAAGAACAAACTTTGGGGATCCCTTTATGTAAGCACCAGATGCTTACAGATTGTACCACTGGAGCTCCTGACAGTCCCTTTATGAGTCAGTATGAAAAGAAGTCCTAAACAGCTATATTAATTAGCTATGAGAACTTAGGCAAATTACTTTGGCTGTATAAAGCTCAGTTTTCCCATCCCTAACGTGGAGATATTCAAGGACCTTAAAAATCCTTTCCTGCTCAAAAGTTCCATGTTTCTATTACTCCCAAAGAAGCTTATTTAGATCTAGCATGAAACCTTCACTTCCGGTTCAGAAGGTCCCCACACTACCCTGTCTTTTTTTTTTTGGTGATGCTGGGGATTGAAGGCCTCATGCATGCTAGGAAAGCACTCTACCACTGAGCTACATTCCCAGCCCCCCACCCTGAGTCTTACATCTCTTCATTTCACTCTGTGAGGTTTCCCAGTAGTCTGCTAATAACTCCCCCTTTTATTTTTATACATTTTAAGTATATAATTCCAAAGACTTACATGGTATAAAAATTCCCATGAACCATTTGCCTATAGTTATCTTTTGTTAACATTTTGCCACATTTGCTTTTCATCCTATTTGGGAGGCTTCTTTATCCAGAACTACTTTAGTATTGTCCTCTAAACAAACACAATTTCTTACCTAACTCCAGTGCACCTATCAAAATCAGGAAATTTAACATTGATATAATACCATTATCTAATTTCCATGTTTAAATTTTTCCAATAATCTGGAAAATGTCCCTTTTTAAAAGCTATTTCACTTTCTGCCACAGGAGCCAATCCAGAATCACACAATGCATTTAATTGTCATGTACCTTCAGACTTCATTAATCTGGAACAGATCCTTAGCTTTTCCTTTCTTTTTTCCCCGACTTTGAAATTTCTGAAGAGCATGGGCAATTTATTTTACAAGGTATCCTTTAATCTGGATGTTCCTCATGTTTTGACTCGGCTCATGTATTCGGAGCAGGAAGACCCTAAAGTGACGCTCTGTCTTTTGTGCAATGCCATGTTGGGAGGGACATGATATTTGACCCATATTGGTGACCCTCACACCCCTTTGATATTAAACTACTTTAAGTTGAATCTCTATTGCCTGTGATTTTAAAAGTTGTGACTAATCTAAGGCTTTTATTACTGAAGACCTGTAGGCTTTGGTAAAATACTGCTTCAACAGTAAGATGTGTCATCACTTAAGCCTGGCTATATCCCAGCTGGAAAGGCCCAGAAATTAGAAGTTTGGACCAATGACAACCAGCCAGTAAGTTAAAAATATTATGGAAGCCAGATAAGTCAGCCAAGTCAGTGGAGGGGTAGACAGGTAGGTGCACGAAGTCAGAGTCCATGAGGTCAAAGTCAGTAAACTCCAGCCTAAAGTAAGTTCTGATTTCAGGGCAGGGGCTGTGGGCTCACTGCCCAGTGTTATAAAGCTAATGGGTGGGGCTGGCCTTGTGCCCAAGGGTATTACTCATAGACCTCAGTGGAATGCAGCAGTAAGGCATTCCTGGTTATGGCAGTCTGAGGTGCCAGCACTATTGCCTACCTTAGTGTTGGCATTACTGTGTTCTTTCTCCTTCCTCTACACCAGTGCTACTCAAATTGTAATGTGCATGCCAATTCCCTGGCAATCTTGTTGGAGTACAGTATCTGATCCAGTAGGCCTGATGTTTGGCCTGGGATTCTGCATTGCTAACTAGTTCCTAAGTGATACCAGTGGTGATGATTCAGACCATCCTTTGAGTTTCAAAGCTGTAGGAGACCACCGTTTTTAGCTATGGCAGAAATGGAGTTGCTACCCTGAATTCACATATACTGGAATCAGCATTATTGTGAGATTCCTCTCTGTACTATCAGACAGAAGTTTTGAATTGGTCAATTCAGAATTCACTTAACATCCTACTAAGTCATTGAAATTAAAAAAAAAAATAAAGAGGTAGGAAAGGAGAAAGAGACATACATGGCATGCTGCCAAGCCAGAAATAAAGTGAAACTCCATGAACATTTAACAATGAATAATGACTTTATTTTGCATATTAACAAGAAATCTCATTTTTTAAAAAAAAGTTCTTTTAGTTGGCAATGGATCTTTATTTATTTATATGTGGTGCTGAGAATGGAACCCAGTGCCTCATCTGTGCTAGGCAAGCGCTCTGCCACTGAGCCACAACCCCAACCCCAAGAAATCTCATTTTGATAGCCTTGAAGATGTGCATGTCCAAAGAACAGACGGTTCCTCATGGCAGAGGAAGTGTTGATTTTGCATTCGTCCTCACTTTTCTATGGAAAATTATAGTCTACCTACAAAACATAACAAACCTGGTGACTCAGGATAATTTCCTTTCAGCAAGCACCTCTAAATAGGCCCGTCGCAGCCTTCCCATAGTACTCCCAGATGTTCTAAAACTGAGAAGGTTAGAATTGAAGTAACAAGGACATTACTCACAGGAACCAAGAACCTGCTTATTATGAACAATTCACATCTCTGGCAAATTCTTTAAAATCGGTGCCTTTTATAAGGCTCCGTTTTGAAAAAATACAAAGTCCCAGTTGGTATTATACTTCTGTGACCGGTAACTTTAGGACACAGCAGCAGAAACATTATACGAAGACAGTCTAGCAATGCAGCAATTTGTTTATTACATTTGCTTTCAATTAAAGGCAAAGCGTCTCTAAGTCTTAAGAACAAAGATATTCATTTGCTCCAGCAGAGGGAGCCTGTAAGTCAAAATCGACCCTGATCTTGTCAGAATGAATTAAGGGTCATTTGCAAAAAGCGGAAAAAAAAATACACTTTATTGAAGCATGGAAGCATGAAAATGACCTTGAAATAATGATTCCAGGTATCCAATCAATACCTGCTTATTGAATAAATGGTTTGCCTCCTTCCCTAGGGAGCCATTGTCTCAGTGACTTCCCATCTACTCATCAACCTCATGGAATGCCAACATTAAATCATACAACTGTCTTCTGAGAGGAGCTCATTTAGTAAACAATCAGACTTCTTGGGTGGGAGTGGAGGGCTACCTTTTATTTAGGGTCTCCAAAGGCAGATGGCTTATGATGAATCTTCACACCAACCTGGAGAAAAGGCCTCATCGCTATCTTGAATATGAAGAGACTAAAGTTCTGAGAAGCTAGTAACTTGCTTACATTCACACACCTGGAAGGTGAGAGGCTTCAATGACTTCATTCTACTGTAACAGGATTATACATCCACATTTTTGCCATGTAACCAACGTGTTTCCCATTGCAGCTGGAGCATCTATTTGTCTCCTATTGATGGTGTCAATGTATGTAAATTGCTTTGGTCAAAGGAATGCTAGTCACATAAGAAGCTTCAAAAGAGCTGGTAACATCTGTATTGTCCTGAAGCACATGGAGTTGAGCTGAAACCTATTTATAGCTTGAAGCAGAGCCACCCCTGATGACCTGCAGACCTAATTAGCAAGAAAAATCAATATGTGTTATTGAAAGCCATTGAGACTTGAGATTGTTGGTTACAAAGCAAAAAAAAAAATGACTAATACAACAACCCTGTGAATTATACTTAGCCCCAATTTGTAGATGAGAACACTGAGGTATTAAGAGAAGTAGAGCAGGGCACGGTGGCGCAAGCCTGTAATCCCAGCACCTAGGGAGGCTGAGACAGGAGAATTCCGAGTTCAAAGCCAACGGCAAGGCGCTAAGCAACTCAGTGAGATCCTGTCCCTACATAAAACACAAAATAGGGCTGGGGATGTGGCTCAGTGATCGAGTACCCCTGAGTTCAATCCCCAGTACCAAAAAAAAAAAGAAGTTAAGTGGTTTGCTCAAACAGGAAATGAAGTTTGAAAGCTCCCAAGGGTACCCAGAAGAGTTCTCCTCATGTCTGATTGGCCGGAACTGTGCGACATAGCTACCTCCAGCTATAAGGGAAGCTGGAAAAACATTTGGCACTGTGACCATTTATTGTGGGCATGGGATCCACCATCATGGGAGGAGGGGGAGATAAATGGTTTTTAGTATAAATCCAACAGTGTCTGCCATCCCAATGTTGTCAGGTTCCTAAGTACATTATCTTTACCAGTTCCCTATGCCACCTATGTCGTGTTCTATCATGGGTAGGCAAAAAGTGACTTGACCTTGGTGAGCTCCATATGATGCTATGGTTTTGTTTGGTTTGTTTTTTGGGTTGAGCCCAGGGGCACTTAACCACTGAGCCACATCTTCAGCCCTTTTTTATATTTTATTTAGAAACAGGGTCTCACTGAGGTGCTAAGGGCCTTGCTAAGTTGCTGAGACTGGCTTTGAACTCGCGATCCTCCTGCCTCAGCCTCCCAAGCTGCTGGGATTATAGGTGTGAGCCACCATGCCCAGCTGGTGCTATGGTTTGATTTGTCATTTGGAGATTCTGCATTTGCCATGAGAGTATGATTCAGGCAAGAAAGTCCAAGAAAGTGAGAACACACATGGAACCCACCTAAATCCACACAGAGCTGCCCCATGAAGGAGAAAAACATTAATGTTTGTTGTTGTAAGTCACTAAGATTTAAGGACATTCATATGTATTTAAAAGTAACTAATAGGCTGGGTGTGGTGGCGTAGGCCTATAATCCCAGTGATTTGGGAGGCCCAGGCAGGAAGATTGCAAATTCAAGGCCAGCCTCAGCAATTTATCAAGGCTCTGTCTCAAAATAAAAAATAAAAAGGGCTAGCGAATGTGGCTTAGGGATTAAGCACCCCTGGTTTCAATCCCCAGTACGAAACAAACAAATAAAACAAAAGTAACAACAATGTTTTGAAGTTCACTCAGTTCTACATAGTTATCAATTCCAGACTCCAAACAAATGGTACAGGTGAGTTTCAACCCAGGGGTATCTGCACATGATACTGTGTGGTAACTACTAGTCAAAGAACCTTCCAATTTTCTATGGCATTCCTTCTCTTCAGTTCCCCCAGCCTGACTGACATATAATAGTGTGGGTTTTCCTTCCATGGAGATAGTGAAAGATGGTCAAATCTCACATGGGTGTCCCAGGAAGGTGGTGGATGTGAGCTGATACACTTGTCTAGATTACCCAAGGCTGAGCATGGTGACAGGAAGCAGTGGAGACCAGGGTCAAGGCTGACTCCCTGACCATCACCATCACCTCCACCACTGTGGCCCAACTGCTGATGTTGTGGTAAAGTGTGGTATGATCTATTATCCCTCATAAATGGCAAGTTCGAAAATCTTCTGGGAGGAAGCTGGGAAGAAGAGCAAAGAAAATGTTGTGAATGTGCTGCTGATTATATTTTGACCACAGCTAATACTAAATCAGTATGTTAGACACTAGGTATACAATGGCCCCCAAGGAAAGTTGGCCTCCATTCTTATGGGAATTAAAACGAGTTCAAAGGTATTACTTCTATAATAATTTAGTGTAATAAAATAATTTCCAGATGAATAAAATATTAAGCATCAAAAAAGTAACTATTAAAGTGGTAACAGAAGAAAACACAGAGGAATGATTTGATATGTTTTGGAAAAATATATAATAGATGATATTAATATTCAAAATATCACAAACTAATTAGAAAAAAAGTAACAATTCAGCTGGGCGCAGTGGTGCAAGCCTGTAATCCCAGCACTTTGGGAGGCGAGACAGGAGAATTGTGAGTTCAAAGCCAGCCTCAGCAACCGTGAGGCACCAAGCAACTCAGTGAGACCCTGTCTCTACATAAAACACAAAATAGGGCTGGGGATGTGGCTCAGTGGTTGAGTGCCCCTGAGTTCAATCTCCAGTACTCCCCCCCCAAAATTATCTTAATATCCCCACATCGTGTGCAACCACAAGACTGGGCTCCTAATCTGAATAAGATGTATTCCATGTTTGTATAAATATGTCAATATACTCTACTGTCATGTATAACTAAAAAGAATTTTAAAAAATTAAAAAACTGTCTTAATAATTCCAGTGACTATTTTTCCCCAAGTATACAAAGATAGATGACCTACTCACTGCAGTGTTGTATACTGTGGCGAGACTAGAAACCACCAAAATGCCTATTGATAGAGCACTTATTGAACGAAGTGTAGTGCATCCACCCAATGAAATAGTCAGCCATGAAAAGAATAAAATGAGTCTATATGTGTTGATGTGGAAAGAACCCAAATAAAAAACAGGGTGCATACAGCATGCATCACATGCTCCATTCACACATGCATGTTGGTGGATATGTGTAGAATGTTCCTGGAAAAATTCAGAAGAAGTAGGTTAAATTGGTTGCCTGTGGGGATGAACTGGAGACTGGGAGTCTGAGGCAGGAGGAAGTCTTACCTCTCGTTTTACATCTGTTTGTACATTTGGGTGTGTTTTTGTTTTTGTTCTTACCAAGTGCATGCACTACTTTTTAAAATGAAAATTCAGTTAATAAAAATAAATTGTATAATAAACAAACGACTGGACAGTTCCAAAGGTACACAGGAAAATAAACTCAAAACCTAATAGCCTTCCTATTGCTCTTGAAAAATCAATGCTTTTAAAAGCGTAACTTTTTAAAACAATGATCTAGAGATTAGACTGGGGAAGGTTGAATTTTCAAGGACTACTGAATTTCATTCAGTGGACAGAGAATGACCTGAAAAGCAAATGATGACAGTTTTTCAGTTGGTAAAGGAAGGAGGGTTATTTACATAACTCTGAGGACACAGGAAAGATTAAGTCTGCATTATGTTCATGGCTCATCTTCTACTGCAGACACAGAAGGGATAAGATCCTCAGTTTACACCTATAGCATGGCTGGTCCAGGAGAATTAAAGTGTTCTCAGGCACTGAGCCATTATGAAATTTCAAAGCAGTCACTTCTTGTTGAATTAGAAAAAAATCCACGACATTGATGCTGGGGATGTGGCTCAGTGTTACAATGCTTGCGTAGCTTGCATAAGACCCAGGGTTCCCTCCTTAACACCACAAAAACTAAATAAAGAAAGTAGAAAAAATGTATTGGACTTTGGGGGGGCGGTGAATGCAGCATAGGTACAATTCTCAGGGAAGAACTGAACAGTATATTGTTAAAGAAACTACACTCAATGCAGAAAAACGCCTGTCAAAAGACCCTATTTCTAAACATCCTTGTTACCCATCAATCAACAGAGGTATTTAGTTTTGTTGTTGTTTTTGAGATGATGGTCTTGCTATGTTGCCTAGGCTGGTCTTCATCTCCTGGGCTCAAGCGAACCTCCCATCTCCTGAGTAGTTGGGACTACAGGCATGTGCCATGACACTTGGCTATTTAATGAATTTTTTTTATATCCTTGAAAGGAACTAAGGAGAACTAGCACCATTAGTGGTGCTATGCCTTATGGGAATGCACATTTTTGTGAGAACAACGTTTGGTCTTAATCTGGTGCAGCATGGAGACAGAGAATAGACAGTCACAGAAAGGAGAAGTCAGAAAAGGTTTCACACTAGATTTGAAACACAAGCTGTGCCTAAAATTAAGGGTAAAAGGTAGGTAAAAGGGCATGCGTAAAGACTGGAGCACCTCAAATTGAGCAAATGGACGCCAGCATATCAGGTTGTGATGGAGAGGGATAATGTTCAGACTGAATAGAGAAACTTGTGCAGTTTGCTGCAGGCTTGCAAGACATGAGGAAGTATACAATTCACGTGTTAATCATGTGTTTACAAAATTCTGTCATACCAGATAAAAACAGATAATTAGCAGGGGAGGAAAGGACAGGGAGGTTCTTGTGGTTAAATACTTGGAAAATACTAGATTTAAATTTTTTTTAATGTAGGATTTCTCAGTGTAGTATGAACCTCCAAGAGTGGGTTAGAATTTGCAAAGAAAATATGTGACACAAAGTCCCTCTTCTTGCAAAATCACGATTAACATGGCATTCTTGTTTGAGAGATGCCGATAGGGAACAGGGAATCCCTACTGATTTCAGAGAAAGGAAGTGATCTACAAGTTGTGGGTTGTAAAACCAGTTAAAATAACAACATGAGAACATTGGTTAATCTTCCTTATGAGTATACAGGTTTCTCCTCAACTTGTGCTCTTCCCATGTACACATAATTCTAACACCTTTTCACCACTATAAGAATTATGGGCCACAGCCTACGCCTGTAAGCCCAAAGACTCAGGAGGCTAAGGCAGGAGGATCACAAGTTCAAAGCCAACTTCAGCAACTTAGTGAGGTGCTAAGCAATCTAATGAGACTCTGTGTCCAAATAAAAAAGACTGGGGATGTGGCTCAGGGGTTGATGCCTCTGAGTTCATTCTCTGGGAGAGAGACAAAGAGAGAGAAGAAATGAATTATGGGCTAGGCATGGTGGTGCATGCCTGTAATCCCAGCAATTTGGGAGGCTGAAGAGGAAGGATCCCAAGTTTGAGGCCAGCCTCAGCAACTTAGCAAAAGCCTGTCTCAAAATAATAAGGGCTAGAGATGTAGCTCAGTAGTAGGCCTCTGGATTCAAACCCAAGCACTAGGGTTAGGGGAGGTGGAAAAAAAAGAATTAGGATTCCAGGAAATGCCAAGTGGGGATAAGGCGATTTTTTGGATAGTGAGGCTCTTAGAAAAGGAGGGAGCTGATTATTAGTGGGTAAGACAGATGGCAAAGAGGAACAGAGGCTTCAGCTATGATGTCTTGGTAAAGATGAAGGAAGATAAGAGTCAGCCTAGGCTTCAGAACTGTAAACTGTCCTAAGGGGTGTACCGGAGAGACATGTATTAAAGGAGCTGACAGTAGGTGCTTTGACCTAAGCTATGGGAACAGGGTCAAGGGTATGTACCAGTTAAGTGGGGTGGAACAGAAGCTGAGCTGGATCAGAATCATCACAGCTTATTCCATCTCAAGCTTCTAAGTGCCTCCACATCCCTGGGGTATGGTGGTTCATGAAGGTCGACCACTTGGAATTCAAGGTCAACTACCTCATCATAAAACCAGAAAGACTGAATATTTGGAGCGAGACGTTCCATGGTTATCTTTTAACAAATGAATATTTTCTACAACAAAACCAAAGAAATCATTTCATTGAAATAGCAGGGAAGACAATTCTCAAGGAAGCTAAAGAAAATAGAAAAAAACATAATCAACCGTTATCAATTTAAGGTGATAAAATGTTGTTGATATTCTCTTTATTTAGAATGCCACTTTTAATGTTTTGCTTCAGTGAATGTAAAAATATTTGTAATGGGTTGCCATTGATCGGCCAACATTTATTTCTACCATAAAGGTGACCTTTAACTAGAATTTTCTTTAGCAGAGGGGTTTTCTGGAACTTAATGCTTGTAGCTACAGAATGACTTCAGAATTGATGTCCTTCAGAATCAACCAAATATCTTGAAATCACTTGTCAAGCAATAGTATCTGTGTGCCCAGCAGATACTGTGTAAAGCTCTGAAAAACAAACAAACAAACAAACAAAAGAACCAGTGCATGTCAAGGGGTATATAACTAGACAAGAGGGGGCTGGGCCACACAAACGCTGCAGGTTTCTGGAGGAGGGAAATAATGGTATGAGAAAAATAAAGGAAAAGATACACAAATCCGGATTTGTCCAATCTGGAAAGGATGAAATCTTGTGTTAAGTGTTTCTTAATTTGGATGTAAATGAGATAGGGGCACTATGGATGCTTCAGTAACATGGCTGTGATCTGCATTGAGAAACTGTGAGCTGAGAGTCCACTGTCACTTCCCCAATCCTTTGGAGTTATTCCAGGAGTATGCTAGGGAGAGGAGAGTACATGTGATAGCAAAGGGCCTCTTAGCTTTGGAAGGGCCATCCCTCTAAGCCAGGAATGTGGGGTTCAATGTTAAAGAATAGATAAAAAGCCAGCTAACTCTTTTGGAGCCAACACCTCACTACTAAGTTCCATGTGGCTGTCGTCTCTGGGATGAAATTACTGTGAAAAGTAGCTGAGCCTCCCAGTCCTGATCATGGTCTCATGGTCAGTTCTACAGTCTTGGTCCTATTTCCAAGTTCCCTGAAGCACTGGGAAGTGAAAGAGCCATAGGCTCTAGAAGTGGGGCCGCCAGCAATTAAGAATTGCATTGGGGTTGGTGATATGGCTCAGTGGTAGAGCACTTGCCTCGCATGTGGAAAGCACTGGGTTCGATCCTATCCCTGCCAAAAATAAAAATAAAAAACAAACTGCATGGTAGAGGGAAGGAGTTGGAACCGTAGTGGTACCCCAAATGTAAGCCACATTGGGCTTAAAAGTCTTCTCTGCAACTTGCCTAGCTTCTGTAAAATCATGTAGACTCTGGAACTGATTGATTCCCATTTCCCCAGACCTGTTGGTAACTCGGTATTTGGAATTCACTGCCTCCATCACAGGCTGGATTATCTGTCTCCTTTTACTTAGAAGCAGTTTCATCCATTAGCAGCCAAGTGGTACCAGTTGTCTTCCTGTATTTGGGACACCAAGAGTCATCTGCTCTTTTGTCCTGGGCCTTCTTTCACTGGAGACTTCCATACTCTGTGTTTTACCTTAGAAGTCAATTAGGTCTTAGGGGAATACAGTTCCAGAAAACTCCAGCTGGTCAATAACAGTGAACACCTCAGAGATGGCAGACTATGGGGGCTCTGGAGACAAGAGGAGAAAAACCAGGCTGTCACCTGAAGCTTTGTTTACCCGCCTTCCTAGGGGCTTCCCCATTATAGGCCTTCCCATGTGTGCTCCAGAAATCTCTCCCTGGTCAAGTCTTGAAGAAAGAAAGGATACATTTTGGCAGAAAATTAAGAAGCAAAGGCATTCCAGGCAAGTGTGACAATGTGAGCATTGCTAAGTGCTTTTGTGAGTCCACACAGAGGGAAGTAAATGTTCTGAAGAAATGAATGGAACTTGTTGACAAACTGCGATGAAGGAAGGAGAGGAGTCTGGATGCAGCAAACAAGTCTTTGAGAACACTGAGAACTGAATGATGCTGTTTTCCATTTCCAGGGAAAATGGGATAAGAGGAAATTTCCACTGAGTGAGAGGAAATAGTCTTAACATTTGATCAAGAGCAGATTGTGAGCTGGGTGTAGTGACTGTAATCCTAGTGGTTCTGGAGGCTGAGGCAGGAGGATCACAAGTTCAAAGCCAGCCTCAGCAACTTGGCAAGGCTCTTAGCAACCTGATGAGACCCAGTATCTAAATAAAAAATTAAAAGGGCTGGGGATGTTGCTCAGTGGTTAAGCACCCTTGAGTTCAATTCCTCAATCCCTGGCACCAGATTGTGTTTAATAATAATGTATATTACCAAATTATGACCATGTACTCTAAAAATAACTTGGTTCAGGTAAATGTTAAACTCATACTTGTAAGTGGATTGACACCCTTCCCCCAACATACTGAATTATGAATTTTAAATTCCATTTATATCTCTTCAGGGTCTCACTTATTGTTTTTATCTCTCCTTGTGCGGGTTTTGGTTCCTTGTTACATCAACTGCTAAATTTAGAAAGATTCTGGTTACATCTCTAAGTAAAGGATTTCCTGCAGATAATTCTGTCAGGAAACATCCTCAAGGAGAACTTACAGAGCAAAAGTGGATACAAAAGGGATCTTGATCACTAGCAGAGAGGAATGTACTTCCAAATCAGAATCTGTGTGTAAGTGCTATATAAATGGTAATAATAATTATTATTTAGTCTTGATTCTTTTTATTCAAACACAGACTCTTATGCACCAGATTAAATATAGGCATATAGTGTAGTTCCAGTGTCTCTTCCCATATACTGCTCTACACAATTATCTCCTCAAGCAGAATGTGAGGATGAAACCATTTTTTTTTTTGGTGTGTGCCAGGAATTGAACCCAGGAGCACTTAACCACTGAGCCACATCCTCGGCCTTTTTAAAATTTTATTTAGAGACAGGATCTCACTGAGTTGCTTAGGGTTTTGCTAAATTTCTGAGGGTGGCTTTGAACTCGCGATCCTCCTGCCTCAGCCTCCTGAGCCACTGGGATTACAGGCATGCACCACCACACCTGGCTGAAACCTTTCTTGAAATGACTCAACTTCTATTGCAGTTAGTGTTAAATGACTGTACCATGGCCTCTGGAATCAAGAGATGGAAAGGGAAGGTTCCAGAAAAAGGGAAGGGGAGGTTTGGAATATGGGTTGAGTTATGTCCTCTCAAAAAGAGACACTTAAGTTCTAACCTCTAGTACTTGTGATTATACCTTTACTGGAAGATATATGATCAAGTTAAGATGAGGTGTTTAGTGAGCGTCTTAATGACTATCTTATGAAAGGACATTTGAACACAGAGACAGATATACACATAGGAAGTATTTCATGTGAAGATGCATGCAGAGATCTACAAAGCCAGGGAACTTTGGCCAAAGGTGGCTAGCAAAACACCAGGAAAAGCAGGGAAAAGGTTCCTCTCACAGCTCTGAGAAGGAACCAAACCTGCTGGTACTTTGATCTTGGACTTGTGGTGACAAGAATCACAAGACAATATATTTCTGATATATAAGTCCCCTGCCTACCAGTATGTGGTATTTTGTTATAATGACACTGAGGAATGAACACAGGGTGGCATGGGCAGGAGGGAAGGAAGCGGGTCACTTATTACAAGGAACAGAGCACCCCTTCATGTGGTTGTTTCAAATGATGCTCTACTCAACCCCCGTTTCAGCAGTTCAGTGTCAGGAACAGAAATAAAAGAGGCACAAGGCCACATGTGGTATTTGCAGTGACACCATCAAAACAAACACAAACACCCAGCCTGGATCATTATATTTTCCATATATTTCTGTGAAGTTACAGCTTGAGGCCAAATGCGTGACCTTGATAAATGCCTTATGGTCTCCTGCAAGGAGATGGCCCCAGAGAACCTTGGATGTAGCAGAGTCAAAGCAGCAAGTTTCTGGGACATTGTTCTTCAGCGTGACCTTCAAAGAGCCCTTTCTTTTCTTTTCTCTTTTTTTGTCTTGTTTTGGTATCAGGGATTGAACCCAAGGGTATTCTACAAGGGGTGCTTATCCACTGAGCTATACCTCTGACCCTTTTTAATTTTTATTTTGAGACAAGATCTCACCAAGTTGCTGAAGGCCTAGCTAGGTTGCTGAGGCTGGCCTTGAATTTGTGATCCTTTTGCCTCAGCCTCCCGAGCCACTGGGATTATAGGCATGCACCACCACACCTGGCTCAGAGCCCTTTCTGCTGAGAAAGGCCAGAGGCCTAGCAACCCACCCTACTTCCAAGTAAAGCTTTCCTCTCCTTTGTGAATTGGGCTTCCATATGTAATTCCAAATGAATAAGGGTTCCATAGATATTTTATTTTTCATTTTTATTTTATTTTTTGTAGTGCAGGCAAAAAAACCCAAAAGACAAAAACCCAAAAAACAACAACAAAAAAAAACACACATGCTCAGCCGGGCGTGGTGGTGCATGCCTGTAATCCCAGCACTTTGGGAGGCTGAGACAAGAGAATTGCAAGTTCAAAGTCAGCCTCAGCAAAGGTGAGGTGCTAAGCAACTCAGCAACTCAGTGAGACCCTGTCTCTAAATAAAACACAAAATAGAGCTGGGGATGTGGCTCAGTGGTCGAGTACCCCTGAGTTCAATCCTGGTACCAAAAAAAAAAAAAAAAAAACATGCTAGGCAAGCGCTCTACCTTACATCCTTAGCCCCATGGATATTTTAATGGCTAACAATTACTTTGCTTCAGTCAAACTCATCTAGTATCCATTCTTCCCACACATTTCACTGTCTGTTTTTCTGTTCATGTTCTTCCCCCTCCTGGAAATGTCCTTACCCCTGACTCCACTTCCTGAGGTCACCCTGTGCCAAATGCTATTGATGACTTACCCCAAAACTTTGTCACTTAAGAATGCTTGTTCCCTGCTAACAGAAACTCAATTCTCCTTTGAATAGTGGGTTGAGATTCCTAGAAATCATGGAAGGTAGACCAGATCCTAATCCACTGAAGGTGACATGACCCAGTTGTAGGAACTGAAACACAGGGGAGACTAGCTGGAATGCCACTAGGAAAAAGTTGTCTCCTTGATAAGAAAATAGGATTCTTTGTGCCATGCCTGTCTGCTTTTAGTATTTGAATATAGCTGGATGAAGATGTGATTCCTAGAGCCACAGCAGCCATCTTGTGATCATAAGGGGAAAAGAAGAGGACCATGCAGATGCTGACCTAGCATATCCTGAGTTCTACCTGAATCAGCACTGGAGACCACCTACCTCCAGACTACTACTTGTGTGAGAGACAGCAACCTTTCTTATTTAAAGTCATGCTCAGTTGGGTTTTCTGTTACAGCCAAATGTAGTCTGAGCTGATAACATTTCCTCATCCTCCAATGTCCCCCACCTCCACTAGGAAATATTCACAGATCGCTCACCTACCAATAGGCAAAATGTCTCTCTCTCCCTCCCTCTCCTCTGTTCCTATAGTCACATCTGTGAATGTTTCTTATTAAACTTGATTATTTCAATTCAAATTTCATTATATCTTGTGAACTGTAAGACCTTGTGGACAAGACCTTAATGCACTGTTCCTCTGTTAACAGTGATCTTTTAAAAGCGAGCTTGCAAATTTTTAATGTGCATCCAAATCACCTTAGAATCCTGTAAAAATGCAGAGTCCTGGGACCCATTCCTAGAACTTCTGATTCAGTGGGTCTGAGGTGGGGCCTGAGCATTTGAATTTTTTTTTTTGTACCAGGCACTGATTGAACCAAGATGTGCTTCTTGACCACTGAGCTACATCTCCAGCCCTCCCCCACCCCACCCCCCACCCCTGCTTTTTTTTCTTTTGGAGACAAGGTGTCACTAAGTTGCTTATGGCCTCACTAAGTT
>PVHX01026075.1:0-21347 GCA_004024805.1 Geosciurus inauris
TTTTTTTTTTTTTTTTTTTTTTGGTACTAGGGGTCGAACTCAGGGGCACTCCACCACTGAGCCACATCCCCAGCCCTATTTTGTGTTTTATGTAGAGACAGGGTCTCACTGAGTTGCTTAGTGCCTCGCCATTGCTGAGGCTGGCTTTGAACTCGCGATCCTCCTGTCTCAGCCTCCCTAAGTGCTGGGATTACAGGCGGGCGCCATTGCGCCCGGCTTGCAAGGAGCTTCTCAGAGCCTACACAGCGCATCCTGAAGTCAGCCCCTGGGTCAGAGTGGGCAGGTGCTGGGCCTTCCTCCTCTGCAAAATCTTTCAACAGCCCTTTAAGGAAGCCCTTGGTCTTTGCTCTGTCCCTCTCCATTCCATTTTCCACACCTTATTCAGAGGCCACTTTCTCAAGTATACATGAGAATAGTGACCTCTTAGCGGTTGAGAGGAAGTAACGGAGGCCCACAGAGGGTTGAGTAACTGGCTGAAGGTCGCAGAGTAACATGTAGACTTGAATTCTTTTTTACCACACATTTGCCACCTGTTAGGTGGGGTCAGGGTCCAAGATGTCCAATCAGTGGGACCAGTTCAGCGACTGCAGAGTGTAGCTGCCAGCCAGATGCTGAGGGCACCAGTAGACATGCCTCCTGTCAATCAGCGGGTTTTCCTGGCCTATCCAGGAAGGACTCTGGCCTTCGCTTCCTGACCCCAAGCCCTCCCCTTCCTGACAGGGCTTTCTTGAAATTCTGTGTGCACCGGAGCCTTAGCGCCATTCTCCCTGACGCACTCTGATGGACGGGAGGATTGGGCCGGAGAGCGTGTATTCCAATAAAGTCTTGCCAAGCGGCTTAATTCATCTCCTTCTGGAGGTCTAGTCTTTACACTACCTACACAAGCAACGGAACCTGGAAGCTGCTCATTCAAACCAAAAGAAAATGTTTTAAAAGGATGAAGCCTAGCTTGCAGAACTCAGGCAAGGCTGTCAGAAATGGATTCTGAGCACATTAATTAGAAAAGGAATATATTGAAAGGATTAAAAGGAGATAGCTTTGAGAGAGTTAAAGAGGCTTGGCAGCTCTGTGACCAGGAATAATGTCTCAAATCATTCACAGAACCAGCGTGGTGCAGTCACTGCCTCCAGCACCTCAGCACACACATCAAAGCTCACATGGCAGATAGCCTTGACCTTGGGCAATGCTGTGGGGACCACAGCCATGAAGGGCTCTGGAAATTGTACTTATCAGCCACCATCCTCACAGAACCATAATTCTGCTGATCCTAGTTTCTTTGCAGCACAAGCTTCCAATTCACAGCTTGAGTGGGTCTAATTAATGGATATTTGTCATGTATACAACTCTAGCTGCAAGGGATTCTGGGAAAGTATCTGGCTTCTTTGTGTTGGGGGAGGGAAGAAGGCTAGGCTTCATAAGGGAAAGTATTAGTTAAACAGAAGCAAGTAGTTTGGGTGCTAGATGGCCAAAAAGAAGGACAGAGTGAGACAGTTGCAGGAAAAGGGCTGGAACAAAATATTTTTATAACAACATTTTATAAGAATGATTAATAGCCAGGTGCGGTGGCTCAAGCCTATAATCCCAGCACACTGGGAGGCTGAGACAGGAGAATCGCGAGTTCAAAGCCAGCCTCAGCAATGGCGAGGCACTAAGCAACTCAGTGACCCTGTCTCTACATAAAACACAAAATAGGGCTGGGGATGTGGCTTAGTGGTCGAGTGCCCCTGAGTTCAATCCCCAGTACAAAAAAAAAAGAATGATTAATTTGTTCCTCCTGTTGCAGCTGAAGATTAAGGGGACAACAGGAGACTAAGGGGTATAATAAGAATATATTCTTCAAATTGAACATATTCCTAAATAATATATTATTGTTTTTAATTACTTTAAAGAATTTAGTTATAAAAGCAGTGCCCTAATTTGGATCTGGAATGTCCCCTAAAGGCCCATGTGTTAAAAGTTTAGTCCCCAGCATGGTGCTATGGGGAGGTAGTGGAGCCTTTAGGAGGTGAAGCCTAGTGGAAGGTTTTGGGTCACTGGGAACATGTCCTTGAAGGGGACCCAGCCCCTCCTCTTCCTCTCTTTTTCATGTTCTAACCTCGAGGTAAATGGCTTGGCCCTCCTCAAGTGCTCCCACTATAATGTGCTGCTCTCCCAGCAGAGGCCTACACGCAGTATGTCCACTCAGTCACAGACTAGAACCTCCAAAACTGTGTGAGGCAAAACAAACCTTTTCTCTTTATAAGTTGATTTATTTCAGGTATTTGTTATAGTAACAGAAAGCAGACTGATATAAGCAGGTAGATTCAAACACACACACACACACACACACACACACATTTTGACCCTGTAGACATCTCCTCCTCTAATCCCTGAACCCATCTACTTTTCAGCTTCCTGTTGTCTTCATTTTCCATAACAAGCCTGAATCCAAGTTCTATCCCTTCAAACTCTCACCATAATCATATAGCATCTCTTTATTAAAATCCCAGTCTTGGATCAAACCAGCTTCATTTTCTCTAGAACTAGGGGCTAAGCAGGGGAAAGCACATAACCATGCCTCCTGTTGCCAGAGAAGCCCATGCCCCCTCACTGCTGTGTTCCCACACAATGCAGCCCAGAAACCTTTGGTTTCCCTGGTGAGCTCTCCCCTGCTCTGCAGTAGCTCTTCCTCATCCTCTCCACCTCGCCCAATCCCCTTATCCCAACACATCTCCCTCTCTTCACTCATCAGAAGACCCCTTTCCAACTTCACAGGATAAATAGGAACCACCAGTGGAAAAAATCCCCAACTTTCCCATATTTCCTGACTTTTTTCTCCATCTCTATTTCTCACTCACTAATGAAGAGTTAATCGCTGTTTTACCTCTATAGTATGTCACTAAAATTGCCCTTCCAATGGCTTTCTGGTTGCAAAATCCAATGATATTTTCATTCATTTTTTTATTTTTTGCAGCACTGGGGATTGAACTCTGGGACAGTCTACCACTCAATTACATCCCCAGCCCCTTTTTTGGATTTTTTAATTTTAAGACTAAGTTGTCGGGGCTGGGGTTGTGGCGCAGTGGTAGCGTGCTCGCCTAGCATGCGTGAGGCACTGGGTTCGATCCTAAGCACCACATAAAAATAAAAATAAAGATATTCTGTCCACCTACAACTAAAAAATAAATGTTTAAAAAAGAAAAAAAAGACTAAGTTGTCCAGGCTGCCCTCAAAAGTTGTGATCCTGGGCTGGGATTGTGGCTCAGTGGTAGAGCACTTGCCTCGCATGTGTGAAGTACTGGGTTCGATCCTCAGCACCACATTAAAATAATAATAATAAAATAAACAAAATAAAGTTATGGAAAATAAATTTGTGATCCTACCACCTCATCCTCTTGAGTTGCTGGGAACACAGGTGTGCGTGCACCATAGTACTCAACTTTTACATTTTATCTTACTTACTTGACCAAACAGCAATCTCTGGCCCAGCAAGCCACTCTCTTCTTCTGAAACACTGCTTTGATGTATTAGCTATTGGGAAACACCAATATATGTGTATATGTGTGTGTGTTTACATGAGTATACACACAGAGATAGAAACAGATATACAGAGAAAGATTTATTATAACGAATGTAGTTCACACAATTATGCAGGCTGATAAGTCACAGATCTGCTGGAGACCCAAGAGAACTGACGGTGTAGTTCCAGTCCAATGACCTGAGTCTTAAGGCCCAAGAAGAGCTGATGTTTCAGTTTGAGTTCAAAGGAAGGTACTAACTAAGGTCTCAGCTCAAGACAGTCAGGCAGGAAGGACAGTCAGGACAGCTCAAGACTGTCCTCTTATGTGCTAGAGGGTCAGTCGTTTGTTCTGGTCATGCCTTCAACTGATGGGAGGGAGCCCACACACTTTGGGGAGGGAAGTCTGCTTTATTCAGTCTAATTCAAGCGTTAATCTCATCCAGAAACACCCTACAGATTATGGGTGTATTTATGGATTATTATAATGTATTTTATACATTATAAAATAATGTTTGACCAAATGTCTGCACACCTCATTGGCCAAATTGACACAGCAAGTCAGCCACTACTATTTCTGCTGACTCTTGGCTTTCTACCCCTTTTTGGTCTCTACAGGTTACTCCCCTTGAATGTCGTTATCCTCAGGATTATGTCCTGGGTAATTTTTCTCTCATTTTGTTCTCCTGGGGATTTTACCCTCTCTCATGACCTCCACGCCATCAATGTATCCACAAGCCCCACATCTGCATCATAGCCCAGTTCTCACCACTGACCTCTTCATTCCGCTGGGAAGCCACAGAATCTTTACAATCGACACCAGGTTCTCCAATCCAGAGCAGGAGCCGCTTCATGCTCTGATATGGGCAGGATTTCACAAAGTGACTTGATGGAGCACTTGTAGTTGTCACAAATGTCAACCACAACACTTACTTGGGTACACTTCCCCTGTGAATTTGTCCACAACTGGTGAGAAAGGATTTGAGGCCGTAGCTCTCCTGCCCCGGCACTTATGCTCTCTCCCAGTTAGCAAAGTGGTTGCAGGGTTGGGGCTGGGGCTGGGGCTGAGTGGTGGAGCGCTTGCTTGGCATGTGTGAGGCCCTGGGTTCAATCCCCATAAAAGATAAATAAAATGAAGGTATCGTGTCCATCTACAACTAAAAACAATTATTTTTAAAAAATGAATGCAGGCCCAATTAATGGGTGACAATTTACCTTTGGGCTTTGTGGAGGACTAATTTTTCAAATCCACCTAAACTAGAATGACTGACAACTTCTAACCACTGCTATGGAAGATGATGTCCAGAAAAAGAGGAGGAAAAACTAAAATTTGGATAGTAAAGGGAAACATACTAACTACCATGCAGAGAGATTCTGTAGCTAGTCCGTGCAATTTTCTTTTTTCTATCTTGAAACTCAACAAATCCCAAACAGAACTCATTTGCTCAGCATCTTCCCCCCATTTTCCTCTTCCTGTGTTAGGTCAGCGAACACTATCACCAAGACTGGTCCAAGGCAGAAACCCATAGTAACCCTAACTTCAGGCTCTCCCTTACCCCCAAATCCAATCATAAATTGTTCTCAAAGAACCTGCTAAGTGTCTAGGAAATCCTCCGCCTCTCACCACTGCCTAATTTCAGGTCACCTAACCTCTTACACATCAATTGCTTGATGTGTCCCCAGTTCCTCTGGTCCTTCCCCTCTAACCCACCCTCCACACAGTGATCTTTCTGAAAAACAGAAAAATGTCACTCCTCCCTGTTATGACCTCAGTGACCTCCACCTGTACTTTGGATAAAGTCCAACTCTTACTGCCTCTATTTTCTCATCTGTAAAATGGAGTTACTAACAAGGTTGACATGAGTTCTTTCACCTAAGGTGCTAGCAATGCTCAACAAATGTCACTGTGCTCTTACTAGCTGTCCACTTCCGTCCCTGCACTCTACTGTCCTTCCACATAGAACGCCTTACGTTTCATCAGAGGCCATGCTCTCCCTCACCTCCATGCCTTCCCACCTCTCTCCACCCAGGATGTTCCTTGTCCCCTCCCCAGTCCTACCCTCTTTGCAGCTGCACTCTGCTAACCCCTAGCATTCTTGGGGTCTCAGTTTAGATGTCACATGCTCCAAGTTCCATGCTATTTTTGGCTCTCAGGAGTATCCCTACCTAAAAATGCATTTACCTGTCTTCCCCAGAGGACAAGTTCAGGGAGTGTGCCTATCTTCTTCAATGCTGTAACCCTAGTATCTAGCACAGTGCCTGGCATGTAGTAGGGGTTTAATCAATATTTGGGGAACAAATGCATGATGAGAACTCTTCCTCCAGGGATTCAAAAGCTAAGGGCTCCTGAGATGGGGCTGGATAACTCCAGAAGGGAAAAGGGAAGGTGAGCAGTCCTGTTCCTTCACACCTGAAGCATCTGGGTATGTGAAGGGGAGATAAGGATAAGAGGGAACTCTTTCACATTCCTTGAACTTTAGGACCTGGGCCACAAGGGTAAGGAGGTTTTTGTTTTGTTTTAAGTACTGGGGATAGAACCTAGGGATGCTTTGCCACTGAACAACATACTCAGCCCTTATTTTTTATTTTGAGACAAGGTCTCACTAAGTTGCTTAGTTAGGTAGGGTCTTGCTAAGTTGCTGAGGCTGGCTTTTGAACTTGCAATCCTCCTGCCTCAGCCTCCAAAGCCACTGGGATTACAGGCGGGTACAGGTACATTCACAAGGTTGGCCCTCAAGCCCCATAAGAATTTTGAGTGAAGGGCAGCTGCTAGCTCCAGGTCACAGCAGAGTCACCTGAGCCTTCCTCAGAGGTCTTCTAGATGTCTGCCTGCACAAGACTGTGACGTGTAGTGTTTTAGGGCCCATTCTTCTTGCAGTGGGCCCAAATTTGCCATAGAGGTGCTCTTGAAGGGCCCTGGCTATAGCAATGTGGAAGCCCAGGAAAGCTTGATCTCTAAGGGCTGGTCCTTACGTCCTAAAGAGAAGTAAAAGCAGAGGACTGAAGAGGTTTGGGCTACCCAGGTGTTAAATGCCAGCTTTGGACAGGAGGTGGGCTGGATGGCCTGCAGGCTCTGCGGCCTGGAGTTTGAGGAAAGTGAAGAAATATTCCCTCTCTTGGGGCTGGGATTGTGGCTCAGCGGTAGAGCACTTGCCTCGCATGCGTGAGGAGCTGGGTTCGATCCTCAGCACCACGTAAAAAATAAAAAACAAACATATAAAAAAATTAAAAAAAAAAAAAATATTCCCTCTCTTAATTTCTATGTCAAAGAGAGCTGATCATAGGATTGATTCATCAGAGATAGGTGGAATGTGTGTCAGATAACCATACCTGGGGCACCGGGTTGCCAGGTTATCCTTAGATATGGGGTAGAGAGACTCCAGCTATAGAAAGGATGTAAAACTAAACAGGCAGCTGAAGAGCACTGCCCATCCTTGGCACTCCTGGGTTGTGGTGACTGCCTGGTTGGTCTCTCACAGAAGAGGCAAAAATAGCAAAGAGACAAGGGCCAGAGATAACGAGGGAATTTAGGTCTTTCTGTAAAAACAGCAGCTTCCAGTCAGAGAAACAGATGACAAATATCAAGCTATCAACCTGCAAAGGGCAAAGTCCCCACCTGGCACAGTCTGATTGCTGGGGTAAAGCAAGCCCAGAGGCAGGACAAGCCCTTTCTAGGCTAACGTGACCAGATGGATACGGGACGCTTGCCACTCGCTGCAAAGTGCCTCACAGGGTTGGCTGCATTCCTCTCCTTAATAAAGCCAGGGTGTGAAACAAGCCCTCTCTGCCCAGTGTCTCCAAGCCCTGTTGGAATGCCTATGCCTTTAATTAGAGGCAGAATGCACAGCAGTGGGGCTCAGCTACACTGTAGTTCGGTGCTGCGAGGCAAAAAAAAGTTTCCATGAATTTTTCTAGGCAAGCAAAATGCAGATGATGCTTAATATCAGAAATGTCTCCAGGAAAAGAACTCTCTGTAGCTCAGAGGGGAGAAAAAATGCTAGTTTGGGTTAATTTTTGGTTTGTCTTTTTAACACAGAATATTCTGACTTGCTTAGGAGTAATGCAATAACTGCGATATAATATTTAGGCCTCACTTTGCTATAATTTAGAGATGGAGATACATTTAGAAATGAAGAAATCAAGCCGGGCGCGGTGGCTCACGCTTGTAATCCCAGCACTTAGGGAGGCTGAGACAGGAGGATCGCGAGCCTCAGCAATGGCGAGGCACTAAGCAACTCAGTGAGACCCTGTCTCTACATAAAACACAAAATAGGGCTGGGGATGTGGCTCAGTGGTCGAGTGCCCCTGAGTTCAGTCCCTGGTGCCAAAAAAAAAAAAAAAAAAAAAAAGAAATGAAGAAATCAAGGTTTCAGAGAGGTTGAGTAACTTGCCTGAGGTCACACAGTTACAAACACAGGATTGGGATGCAAATCCAGCTGGTATGACTTTTAAATTTATTTATTTATTTATTTAAAAGTTTTATTTATGTATTGTTAGTAGTAGTCTGTCTTTGACAGTATTTTTATTGTTTTTGTTATTGTTGTTTATAATAAAGCATGGCACACTTGAGAGGGATGGGGCATTCTGAAAGGAGCAGCTGCAAGTTGGGGCTGGTCAGTTTATGAGGCCAGTCTCTGTAGAGGGCCTTCAGGCTCAAGTCATGGTATTTTTTAAGGCTCTTTTCTCTAATGATGGATGTGCAAGGGTGTCCACTGTAGCACTGTTTTAAGAGTAAAAATTCTGAAGCAACCAGACTTTCATCACAAACAGACTGGAGAGCTGGAGGTCAGCCCAGTGACAGAGCATGTGCTTAGCCAGCACGAGGACCGAAGTGGATTCCCAGCACACACACAACAAAAGTAAAAAACAGGCTGTAGGGGCTGGGATTGTGGCTCAGTGGTAGAGTGCTTGCCTCGCATGCGTGAGGCACTGGGTTCGATCCTCAGCATCGCATAAAAATAAATAAAATAAAGATATAAAAAAATTAAAAAAAAAAACAGGCTGGAAAAGTAAATCATGGGGCAAATACACAATGAAGTAACAGGTAGCAGTAAGAAAGAGGAAATCCTTTATGTATTGACATGGAACTATTGGCCAGCTCTATCTGAAAGAAAAGCAAAGTACAGAATACAGTTATCATTTGTGTAAAAGAAGGGCAAACACCATTCGTGTGTCTGCTTGTTTATTCAGAGAAGGTCTCTGGAAAGGTATAGGAGAAACTGTAATACTTGTTGCTTCTAGGGAGGAAGGTGGCCACTGGGGATAAGAGTAAGAAGTTTTGCTGGGTGCGGTGGTGCAAGCCTATAACCCCAGAACTTTGGGAGGCTCAGACAGGAGAATCGTGAGTTCAAAGCCAGCCTCAGCAACAGCGATGCGCTAAGCAACTCATTGAGACCCTGTCTCTACATAAAACACAAAATAGGGCTGGGGATGTGGCTCAGTAGTCGAGTACCTCGGAGTTCAATCCCTGGTACCAAAAAAAAAAAAAAAAAAAGAGTAAGAAGTTTTTCACTGTGTCCTTTTGTACCTTTTAAGTTCAAATCACAAAACCATATTACCTATTCAGAAAATGTGATATATGTCCTCTTAAAAACCAATCACAATATGTGAACTTAAAACAGAATATACAAAAATGAATACACAGCCAAGCAATCATGTCAATCAAACCTGCAGGGAAACAAGAGGTCCCTACATCAAGAGGTAGGTAACAATCTTTTCCTTCCGTTCTCTATTGTTTTCAAATTCCTACAATGTGTTGCCTGAGGTCACACAGTTACAAACACAGGATTGGGATGCAAACCCAGCTGGTCTGACTTTTATATGTAAATTTTTTTTTTCTTTTCTTTTTTTTTTAAATATTTTTTAGTTGTTAATGAATCTTTTTTATTTAGCTGAGGAGGATCCAACCCAGGGTCTTGCACATGCCAGGCAAGCGTTCTACCACTGAACCACAACCCCAGCCCCTATATGTAATTTTTCTATGTTTAATCTTCTTTCCTCTTGGCTCTACCAGTATTTCTTTTGGTTTCCTTTCTTACTCTTTTCATTGTGGGATCAAGCCCAGTGTCTCAGGCCTGCTGGGAAAATGCTGTACCCCTAAGCTACATTTCCAGCCCTCTCTCAGTATTTCAGTCAGTCATTATGGGAGAAAGATGGATATGAAGACCAGGGACTCCAGAATCAGAATGTCATAATACACTCAATAAAAGCACTCCCACCATTCCTAAAATGTTGCCATGTCAATCGTTTTTAACCCTTTATGAAAATATATGTTGTATAAAGAACTAAAAAGGATGGTAGTTAGACAGTAAAAAGGGAGAGGGAAGCAAACCATTAAATGACATCAATAGTATCACAATTCTACCAGAGGGCTCTTGGTTTCAAATGCCTACTCTCCAACTTCCTGTGTTTTTCCTTCCCTCATTCTCATCACAGGTAACCAAGGATACCACAATCTGTCCTAAGCTTCTTTCTCCCAAACATTAAAACTGTTATTGTTTTGTTTTGTTTTTCTGTTTAAAAAGGGGAGGTGAGCCGGTGCGGAGGCGCACGCCTGTAATCCCAGCACTTTGGGAGGCTGAGACAGGAGGATCACGAGTTCAAAGCCAGCCTCAGCAACGGCGAGGCGCTAAGCAACTCAGTGAGACCCTGTCTCTACATAAAACACAAAACAGGGCTGGGGATGTGGCTCAGTGGTGGAGTGCCCCTGAGTTCAATCCCTGGTACCAAAAAAAAAGGGGGGGGGGTGTGGACCAGATGTGGTGGTGCACAACTGTACTCCCAGCTACTCAGGAGGCTGAGGCAGGAGGGTTGCAAATTAGTGAGACCCTGCCTCAAAAGGAAAAAATAAATGTAGCTCAGTGGTAAAGCACCCCTGGCTTTAATCCCCAATACCAAAAAAAACAAAAACAAAAACAAAAAACCCAAACACACATACAAATGGGGGCAGCTAAAAGGAAGACAACTTTTAATTTTTATAAGATGGAGAAAAAAGCACATTAAAAGTTCTCAAAAAAAAAAAAATCAGGGCTGGGATTGTAGCTCAGCGGTAGAGTGCTTGCCTCGCATGCGTGAGGCCCTGGGTTCGATCCTCAGCACCACATACAAAACAATAAAATAAAGACATTGTGTCCATCAACAACTAAAAAAATATTTTAAAAAAATATCTTTAAAAAAAAAAATCACTGCCTCTGAGTTCATGACATTGGGAAAATAGATATAGATCTGGAAACATCTTAAGAACACCGCTGAAGGAAAGAAATTTCTCCCACCCGAAAACAAGATAAGTAATGACCAGACTCTGAAATATAAACAGAACGGGACAGAGCCTCCCTAGTGTTGCCAGGATTTTGGGCTTGGCTTTTCAGGCTGAGATTCACTTGAAGTCTATCATCTGATACAGTCACTTTCTTGGCTGTAATCTTATGAGCTGCCAGTGTTTACTTGTGAGACTGGGAGCTGGAAGAGAAGGAAGGTAAATACACCAAAGCCCAGCTGAGCAACTGATAGGTTTTACATTTTATTTCCAAGAAATGACATCTTGTTTTCACAAAGAAGAGATAAACTAGACTGTCAAAAACAGGCTGCCTTCAGGGGCAGCATGAGGTACTCCCAACTGTTCAAAAGAAACATCAACAGAGTGCTTCTGAGGTATCAAAAACAATAACAACAAATTAAAAAAAACAAAAACAAAAAACAAAACAGAACTCAACCCACTTAACATGTAGTGAAGCAGTCTATTAAGTACCCTGAAGCAGTTGGTGCTGTGAGTCCTGGTAGTGCTTCAGACGACAATGGCAGCAGAACTGGCCATCACGGAAGGCGAGTGACGCAGGGCTTCCCAACTCAGTCTCTGTCCACGTGGCTTCTCAGATGACCTCCGGAGTGGCCCGAGTCACATCCAGAGAGATTCCTCAAGAACATTCCAAGCTCCCATCGCCTTGGAGTCTTTCAAATGCCCTTCAAGCATGGTCTTCAGGATAATCTCTTTGCTTAGGAAAGAAAAAGAGAAATAGAGGAGGAACCCGCGTTCTCTCCCAGGGCCTCTTTGCTCCCGTGCTTGTCAACCTCAGCAGCACCCTCTTCCCCATAGCACCCAGAATGAAGGGGTAAACGTAAGTGAGATCATGTCACTCTCTGCTCAAAGTCTGCTCCCAGCAAGCAAGAAGGGCTGAGGTCTGAAGTTACTGGCAGCAGCAATAGGATCCCACCCGGGCCAGCAAGTTCCAGGCTTCAGCTTCAAGAGAACCACACTCACTCACTGGGGCTCACCACAATCACTGACTCTCCTGCACTGGCCTCCTCAAGGCTTATTTAAAGGTGAAGTAGGCAGACAGTCAAGGTCAGCCCTTGACCTCTCTACTCTAGCATGGCATGATTCCCTCAAATTCAACCGTCTATGTGTTTAGGGTTTGATGAAGGAGGGTTAACAGTATCCAGGAAGGCCACATTCCTAAACTGTGGAAGCTTTTCCAGGGGCTTGCACTGAAGTGGTAGCTTTTGGTGAAAGGAAAAAGACTCTCCACTGAGCACTAATGTCAGGGAACTTTGGCCTCCCGATGGAAGGATGGCTCTGAAATCACAAGGACTACATGATCAACAAGGAATCTGAAGTCCTAGGACTCTGGCTGCTATTCCACATGGTTCAATAAATGCCAGAGCCGCCCTCCACTGGGGCGGCTGGGAGGACAGTTCCTATGACGCCCTTTCCATATCACACTGCATATCTGAGATGTAAATTAGGTGAGGAGGGGAGTAAGTTAAACAAAGGAAAATCCCATTTTCACGACAAGAAAAGGATAACAGTAGACAAAAGAACAGAAAGGGAAAAGGGGGGGTGGTATTAGAAAAATAAAATCTTTGAGGAACAAGATCGTTCATTTTCTATCCCATGGTAATTTTGCAAAGCATACGTTTTTAAAAATCAAAACTTTCTAGAGTAGTGTTACATACTATTTCAATAACACTAAAATTTCAGTGCATGCATGAGAGCCATTTTCTCTTAGGCAAGTGTTGTCCTACACAAGGCAGGCAGTAATACTTCATGCACATAACTCGATTCTCTCAGGACAGGCCTGGATAGGTTGAAAGGATCTATTAACAAATATTCTCTCTGGGTGGGAACAGTTTTCCAGATACCATATTGCTGCCACTCCCCAAACATTCCCTTATAAGGCTCTATCTATCAGCAATGGAGGGCAGGAAATATCAGAGACAGACTCCCAGAGGATCAGAAGGATACTTCAGAGCCTGGACTCTGACAGTTTCTCCCATCCTGTATTTGGACCACCCTCCTCTTAGCCACCAGGAAGCTGGTAAGAGCTGTAGACCAGGTGTATCTTTCTAGAAATCCCCAAATCTGGAGGATCCTTTGTCTCACAGATTCATAAAGGGTGTGGTTCATTCTTGTGTAGTTTACAAAGGCCACAGTACACTCTCACTAGTAGCCTCTAACCAATATTCTAGTATCAAGAGGTGGGGAATGTGAAATTGAAGCACAGGCCTGTCAGCTTGGGTAGCTGATGGGAAAGAGCAATCCCCGCCCAGGGTCCTGCCACCATGTCAAAACATCACTAAACCTTTGCCAATCCTAGTTTCCAGATCCTAAATTTGATACTTTTTAAAAATTCCTATGCACAAAGGATTAAACCAGCTTTCAACTGGCCCTAGAACATGCAAGGAGGATTGGTATTTGAGTTGAGAATTTTCTCTAAACCCCACACTGCAGCCCAGTGAAGCTGCCAATGGCTCTGGCACATCTTTCCCTAAATAAGGTTTTAGAAACTTCTAACTCGAGAGAAAATCTCAAAGCTGCATTCACTGCGATAACTACAGAAACTGAGATGGCTGCCAGAACTGTTCTCAGCAAGTGCATGCAATAGGAGAGGCTGTTCCGTTTCCTATGTAGCCCCTACTGTTACCGGAAAGGGCAAAGAGGTAATCTCTGGAGAGAAGTGGGATTTGGTACTTCCTCTGCATAATTAACTCTGTGTCAGAGAAACAGAGGTGGACATACAATATGGGGCTCTTCTTTCCCTTTCCACTGCTTCATGAAGTCATCTGCTACGCTTGGACTGGTGAGAAGGAACCTAGGCAGCAGGCCAGGCAAAGAATCTACACAGGTGTCCCCACCTGGACAAAGATAAGCATACTTCAAGTAAAAGGCCATAACCTAATTCTAATTAAATTAGATTCCTGGGGTATGGCTCCTCTCAGAAAGCAAAGAAAGAAGAAAAAAGAAAGTATTCACCTGGCCTCAGTAGATACTTCCTAAGGCTTGGCTGTCCTCTAAGACTAGCACCATGTAAATACTATGTCTCATATGGACACAAGAGGCAGCAGGGAAGACAGGCTGGCATCTTCTCATGCCTCCATGTTTTGCTCGTGCAGTTTCTTCTGCTTGGAAAACAAATCTCCTAATGAACCTTTAGGGCTTAGTTCAAAAGTCACATCCTCGGGCTGGAGTTGTGGCTCAGGGGTAGAGCACCTACCTAGCGCGGGTGAGGCATTGGGTTTGATTCTCAGTACCGTATAAAAATAAATAAACATAAAGGTATTGCGTCTGCCTGCAACTAAAAAAATACTTAAAAAAAAAAAAGTCATATCCTCTGTGGAGTTTCTTCTCATACCTCCACCTGCCCAGGTGAAATTAAATGGCCCCTCCTCTGGATTTTCACAGCACCCTGCTGTGGAATTCATTATGCTGTCTATGGGCCTTTACCTCCTCCACCAGGAGTGCTGGGAGGCCTGAGATGATGCCTTACTATCTCCTTGTCCTGATGTTTAATACATGGTTCCTATGGGTAATGGGAAGCAAAAAGGAAGAGCAATGGAATTCTGCCCAAAAACCAAGTGGACCTTGAAGATAAAAATCTGTGGGGGATCAAAACTGGGCACACAATCCAATAGCACAGAGGTATCAGTGGGAAACACTGATTCTAAAGATTGAAAGAGGGGGGCACAGTGGCACGTGCCTGTAATCTCAGCGGTTTAGGAAGCTGAGGCAGGAGGATCACAAGTGCAAAGTCACCCTCCACAATGGCGAGGCGCTAAGTAGCTCAGTGAGACCCTGTCTTTAAATAAAATATAAAATAGGGCTGGAGATGTGGCTCAATGGTTGAGTACCCCTGAGTTCAATCCCTAGTACCCCAGTAAAAGAATGAATGAAGTCCACCCCAACCTCCCACAGGTCAGAATGTCTTCCTCAGGCATACCTGCCTCAAGCATGCTCACAGTACCCAGCTCTGTGCTGAGCTTGCTGGATCTCCTCTGGCTAACCAACCAAGGCCAATTTTTTTTAAACTTTTTTTTTTTTTGGTACTAGGGATTGAACTCAGGGGTACTCGACCACTGAGCCACATCCCCAGCCCTATTTTGTGTTTTATGTAGAGACAGGGTCTCACTGAGTTGCTTAGCGCCTCGTCATTGCTGAGGCTGGCTTTGAGCTCGCGATTCTCCTGTCTCAGCCTCCCTAAATGTTGGGATTACAGGTGTGCACCATGGTGCCTAGCACCAAGGCCAATTTTATACCATATCTGTTTGAAAAACAGAGTGAGATTCCTGGCCCTACACAAAATGGCTAACATGTGTTGAAGGGCTAGAGCAAAGGAAGCAATAGCCAAAAGATTCTATCCTTAGCAGTTTGGCCTCTAAGGTCTTCCAGCTTCTCCAGACTCAGAGAAAGGTACAACCAAAGCATCTCATGAACATGGGGTTTGAATAGACAGGTGGTATGGGTAAGGGCAATCAACTCCTTTCTTCTCTGTTGAGCCTATTTACATGGAGCCAATTGACATCACAGCACTTTGACTCTGAAGCTGTCCTAGGAGCTAATGCTTGACTATTTAAGGGACCGAACACGATAATCATTATCTACCCTGTTTTTATGCACAATGGATAATGTGCATTAAATGGATCCCTATTCAATAACCCATCCTTGTGTTCTTTTTTTGGTACTTATTTTTTTGGTACCGAGGATTGAACTCAGAGCCACATCCCCAGCCCCTATTTTGTGTTTTATGTAGAGACAGGGTCTCACTGAGTTGCTTAGCACCTCACTGTTGCTGAGGCTGGCTTTGAACTCGCGATTCTCCTGTCTCAGCCTCCCTAAGTGCTGGGATTACAGGCTTGTGCCACTGCACCCAGCTATGATCTGTGTTTTCTAATCAGATCTTTTTTCCTCTAACTTCACCACCACCAAGGTACAATTACCTAAGCTTCCCACTTCTCCAATGCTCAAACAGCAGAGGTTAATTCTGCCTCCACTCTTTCTCGCACAATTATCTGAACTTCCTTTATTCTTTTGCATTTCTTCCACCTTGTCCTTAGTTCAAGAATAATCTACCTAGCGCTCTTTCTTCTTGAACAACAATGATAATCAGTTGATGTTAAGAAGTAAATAACTCCTTTGTTGAGGGATAGGGATTCTCAGATCCACTCACCTTTTCGTTCCCTAATGAGGACAATTCGTCGTTCTTTCACTTCTGAGCTCAGATTATCCACCATCTTATTAATGCAATTGTCCAGAACCAGGGAGTGGGTTTTGGACTCAATGTCCTTCCGACAAATGGGGCATTCTATCTTCCGCTTCATCCATTCACTGATACAGTAAGAGCAGAAACTGTGGGCACAGTTCAAGGTGACCGCCTACGATGGGAATGCGAACATACAGATCATACTTGTTATGCTTCCTTTCTCAAAGCTAGTTTCCAAGGCCAAAAGGAAGTGAGCTACAGTGCCATCTGGAAGGCTTACAAATGATATTAGAATCATCCTTGTGGTGAGAAATTTAAACTTCTTGTTAGACAATTCATTTCCTCCTTTCTCAAAGGCCATAAACTCAGTTAAGGTCCTAGACTCAATTAAGGTCATATATTCAGGCATCATGTAGGCTGATTTGTCTGTTTTGTTCCACAAACCAAGTTTTACCACTGTCAACATGATTATCCACTTGCAAACAGATGTCACTGGACATAAGTAGAAGGTGTGTGAATGCTTTGATACAAATGCATTATTAATTCCCTTTTGAAAAACAAAATTATGTCTTGCTAATGCTGAATTGGAATTTAATTTTAATAAATCAAGGGGAAATATAAAAATATTCACTATGTAGAATCATAGGAGGTATAATCTCTAAATAGACTAAAAACTAAAATAAAGTAAAAGGCCACTAAGCTGGGTACAAATGAACTAAATACTCTCGTGTTTTGATACTGGGGATTGAACTCAGGGGCACTCGACCACTGAGCCACATCCCCAGCCTTATTTTGTGTTTTACGTAGAGACAGGGTCTCACTGAGCTGCTTAGCGCCTCGCCGTTGCTGAGGCTGGCTTTGAACTCGCGATTCTCCTGTCTCCGCGCCCCCCATCCCGCCCCGCTGCCCCAGTTGCTGGGATTACAGGCATGTGCCACCTCGCCTGGCCTAAATACTGTTAACAGTTCACTGACAATGTCTAGGTAAATATGTCTATGAAGACAGAAAAGTGGAAAGAAGCCTGTTCTTCTGAGGTTCTGAGTAATCCTGGTCATATTTTTGCCAGAGTCCAGGAATATAAATCACTCTCTGTTACTCTTGTAGCTTTTTCTGAGGCTCAAAAGTCCTTATTTCTGCTTTAAGGATAGCAGTGGAAAATAACACAGAAATTATATATTTTTCAAATGCCAAGTTAAGCCTAGAAAACTAATACACTGTTTACTATATGAGATAAACTGTTATAAACAAACCTAAAAACCTGATTAAAATGAAGCATCTAAGACTGGTTTTAAAAGGTAACCAGTAGGAAGACCAGGCGTGGTGGTACCTGCAATTCCAGCAACTCAGGAGGTAGAGGCAGGAGGATCACAAGTTGAAAGCTAGACTCAGCAACTTAGCAAGGCCCTAAGTAACTCAGCAAGACCCTGTCTCTAAATTTAAAGCGGGTGGGGGTCTGGGGATGTGTCTCAATGGTTAAGTGACTGGGTTCAATCCCAGGTACAAAAAAACCAAAACAAAAAACAAACAAACAAAAAAACAACCCAAAAGGTGACCACTAGGGCTGGGAATAAGACTCAGTGGTAAAACACCTTCCTGGCTTGCCCAGACCCTGGGTCAATCCCAAGCATGGTAAAAAAGAGAAAGGGGCAGGAGGAAATGACCAGAAGAGTAAGTCAGGCAATATGGTGTAAACACAATACAAGCTACGTTATTTGTCTTTTTTATGACACTGAAGATGCTCTAGGTCGGCTAATTCATCATCCATTCCAACCTCCCTTTCCTATTCCCCTGCTGGTGTCCATAAACCCTATCAATACAAAAAACACCGAGTTTCTCCAAAGCAAGGAATTATCTAACTAGAAAGTATAGGGAAAATTATGATCTGAAGTCAAAGTGGATCCAGACTAAAGAAACCAGTCTCCTCAGGAGAGATTTTTCAGGAACCCAATAGGTCCTATCTCTGCAAAGACTGCCTGAGAAAAGAAAGCAGTGTACATATGCATTTCCTGTTTAGGTACTGGGAATTGAAGCTAGGGATGCTTTACCACTGAGCTATATCCTCAGCCTTTTTTTTTTGGTACCAGGGATTGAACTCAGGGGTACTTGACCACTGAGCCACATCCCCAGCCCTATTTTGTGTTTTATGTAGAGACAGGGTCTCACTGAGTTGCTTAGCGCCTTGCTGTTGCTGATGCTGGCTTTGAACTTGTGATTCTCCTGTCTCAGCCTCCTAAAGTGCTGGGATTACAAGTGTGAGCCACCGCACCCAGTTTATCCCCAGCCTTTTAATTTCTTTTTTTTTTAATTTTTTTTTTAAATGGACATAATGTCTTTATTTTATTGCTTTGTATGTGGTACTGAGGATCGAACCCAGGGCCTCACGCATGCGAGGCAAGCGCTCTACCGCTGAGCTACAATCCCAGCCCCCCAGCCTTTTAATTTCAAGATAGGGTTTCTGTAAGTTGCTAAGGGTCCTGCTAAATTACTGAGGCTGGTCTCAAACTTGTGATCCTCCCATTTCAGTCTCCTGGGTCACTGGAATTCAGGTGAATACCACTATATACGAGTCTAAAAAGAAGTGGCATTTAACAAACTGACTGCAACACTTATAGTCTAACATGAACTAGTCACAAATGGTAGAAATTTATGAAACCAGAAAGAGCTGGTGCAAAAATATGACAGAACAAATGAAAGCCTTAGAGAGAGATGTTTCATTTTCAAAAGGAGCTTCAGAGGGATGGGATTGTAGCTCAGTGGTAGAGTGCTTACCTTGCATGTGGGAGGCACTGGGTTCGATCCTCAGCACCACATTAAAAAAATAAATAAAATAAAGATATTTCTGTCCATCTACAACTAAAAAAAATTTTTATTTTTTAAAAAAAAGGAGCTTCAGAGTCCTGAAGTACATTCAGTTTGGCTCCTGAATTCCCAAAGTGACCACATATCAATGACATTTACCACCCTGTTTAAAAGGTGGCACTACAAGCCTACTCTTAGCATTGTGCTCATTTGGAGTAAAGCAAGCTTTATTGGGCAGCTGTGTTCTGATACTTTGAAATTCTAATATGTGGCCCTGTTTCCCCCTCCCTAACAATAAAGAGATAAAGGCTTTATTTCACCTAAAACAGTTAACTGTAATAATAAATATTCAAGAATAAATAAGAAAAAGGTTAGTGAAGGAAAAGAAGACTATAAAATCAAATAAGTGGCCATCTCTAGGTGTCACTTTGAAATCAAAAAGTTGTAAATTCTGGGGCTGGGTTGTGGCTCAGTGGCAGAGCACTTGCCTCGCACATGTGAGGCACTGAGTTCGATCCTCAGCACCATATAAAAATAAATAAACAAAATAAAGATATTGTGTCCATCTATAATAACTAAAAAAAATTTTTAAAAAGTTGTAAATTCCTAGGAGAAAAAAAAATCTCTTCAAAATGTTTCCCTATAGCAGAAGGAGCCTGTATATAGGACAGGAACGGGTGAGCCACAGTTCATCATTACCTCGATGAAGTATTCTGAGCAAATAATACACTGGAGCTCATTCTCTAGCACGTCATTCATGTGGCTAAGGACTTCCTCCTTTTGCGCTTGCACCTTCTCCTTTTCTTCCTGCAAAAATACACAATACCATCTGTCATTTGGAAAAACTGACAAGAATGCATAACAGGACATGGAGCAAGGTTAATTGACTAAAATAGGATTCAGGAGGAGTCTAAATTAAAAATTCATTCTGGTGCAGCCATGTGAGAACAAAACTCTTTCCTTTGGGTTACTATTTCTCAAGAATTGCTTTCTAATACACAGCATTAACTTCCTTACTTTCCTCTCAGATTTGCTATGGTCTAAATGTTTATATCTCAGGGCTAGGGGTGCAGCTCAGTGGGAAAGCGCTTGTCTAGCATGTGTGAGGCCCTGGGTTCGATTCTCAGCAATACATATAAATAAATAAAATAAAGGTCCATTGTTTAAAAAGTCTCTCTCTCTCCAAAATTCTTATGTTGAAACCTATCCCCCTATGTGATGGCATTAAGAGGTAGAATCTTTGAGAGGTAACTAGGTCATGAAGCCTCTGCCCTCATGAATGGGATTAGCAGTCTTATAAAAGAGGCCCAAGGAAATTTGTTCTCCTTTTCTACCATGTGAGGACATAGCAAGAAGGTATCATCTGTGAATCAGAGAGTAGACCTTCACCACACACTGAATCCGCCAGCACCTTGGTCTTGGACTTCCCAGCCTGCAGAATATGAAAAATACACTTCTGTTGTTTATAAGCTATCCAGTTTATGGTATTTTATTATAGCAGCCCGAATGGACTAAAACACTATGTTTTCCAGTATCTGCATGATAGTTTGTCTCGTTCCCCAAAATAACCAAACAAAAAAGTGAAGCTATCATATTGAAGTATTGTATAGCAAGCTGCAATTCAGAAGTAATATATATATAAACATCCCAAGCAACAAAAAACTCATTGGACAAGAAAAGGTTATGAAGAACAATCCAGAGAGGCAGGAAGTTTCAATTAGTTATAAGGTTCCTTGTGTTTTTTTGTAGTTGCCTCTTCTATAAGGATAATATCTATATTCCCTGGAGGCAGAAGGCAGGAGAGATGGCCTCCTAAAGTACTTTCAGGCTCCAAGCTCTATGATGCTTGGCATTCCCCACATCTGTAGAGATCTCTAGTGCAATTTCCCTGTGCTTTTCCCAAGAGGTCAGACTGCCTATGGAAATACATTTTGGGGAGCATCCTAGGCATGCTCTTTTTTTTTGCGGGGGGGTGGGGGGTGGGAGGGTACAGGGATTGAACTCAGGGACACTCAACCACTGAGCCACATCCCTAGTCCTATTTTTGTACTTTATTTCTAGACAAGGTCTCACTGAGTTGCTTAGCACCTTGCTTTTGCTGAGGCTGGCTTTGAACTCGAGATCCTCCTGCCTCAGCCTCCCAAGCCACTTGGATTGCAGGCGTGTGCCACTGTGCTCAGCTCTAGGTATGCTCTTTTGAAACATTTAAGATAGTTAATTCATCCCCCAAACAAAAAGCAACAAGAGCCGCTGGGGAGGAGAGAAAAAGCCATTTGCAATATATCTGAGTGGCCAGTTCTTTTTTTATCTTTTATTTTCTCTTCCAATCAAAGACTGTCAGATTGCTTCAGGCAATGAACAGACCCATTTCTAACTGAGTCGAGTTTCCTAAAAACCTATGAGCACTGGGTTCAAAAACATGTGAAAGAGCCGAGCGCGGTGGCTCAAGCCTGTAATCCCAGCACTTAGGGAGGCTGAGACAGGAGAATCGCGAGTTCAAAGCCAGTCTCAGCAATGGCAAGGCGCTAAGCAACTGAGACCCTGTCTCTACATAAAATACAAAATAGGGCTGGGGATGT
>PVHX01026076.1:0-21346 GCA_004024805.1 Geosciurus inauris
AATATTTTGCTCCTTGTATTTGCTCTCTTATCTCTTTTTTGGAGTGATCAGTTGTTGCCTGTAATTGCTATTGTATTATTCTGTGATGCACAGATCATTTTAATTATGTATGTTCTGAACTCCTCTGATATTTCATCTACTGTGCTGTCAATAGATTCTATTATTGTGGCATCTTGGTTTGTTTGGGGCGTTTTCTTCCCTTGTTTTTTCATATTGTTCATGTGTCATGCTCTCTGGCAGTGCGGATCTGAGGTTTTAAAATTTCTATGCTATAATCTTGTAGTGTCCCTTCAGGTTATCAATACCTCACCTCTGGTATAACCAGGCCTGCAGAGACCTCAGCGATGGTCTTCCAAAACCTGGCTGTTGTCTCTCGATGGAAGCAGGCTGGGACAGCCACACAGTGGTAGATGGGGGGCTGCAGCAAGGTTGGTCTCCTCTACCTCCTCTGTCCATTGGTCTGTGATTGGTCTTTCTGCCTCCTCTATGCATTGGGTCAATATTTGTCTGCTCTGCCTCTCTCTTTCTCACACTAAATCTTTTTTTTTTCCCTTTGGTACTGAAGATTGAACTCATGGTTACTCAACCATTGAGCTACATCCCCAGCCCTGTTTTTGTGTTTTATTTAGAGATAGGATCTCACTGAGTTGCTTAGTGCCTCACCATTGTGGACGCTGGCTTTGAACTCGCAATTCTCCTGTCTCAGCTTCCCAAAGTGCTGGGAGTACAGGCATGCGTCACCGCACCCAGCTCTCACACTAAATCTTAAGTTCTTGTGGCAGGTCTGCTTTATATTCACTGTTGTATCTTGAGAGTTTAGACTTATGTTTGGCCACTTAAAGATTTGTTGATTGTAAAGGATCAATAAATGAGATAGAATCAATCTAAAAAGCTTTGCAGCAAAGGAAACAATAAGATCAAGAAAGAGTCTACAGAATGGGAGAAAATCTTTACCACATGCACCTCAGACTGAACATGAATCTCTAGGATATATAAAGAACTCAAAAAACTTAACACCAAAAACAAAACAAAACAAAACAAAAAACCCAGTCAATAAATGGGCTAAGGAACTGAACAGACACTTCACAGAAGAAATACAATTGATCAACAAATATATAAAAAAATGTTCAACATCTTTAACAATTAGAGAAATGCAAATCAAAACTACACTCAAATTCCATCTCACTCCAGTCAGAACGGCAGTTATCAAGAATACAAACAACAATAAATATTGGCAAGAATTTGGGAAAAACTGCTGGTAGGACTACACATTGGTGCAATCAATCCAGAAAGCAGGATGGACATTCCTCAGAAAACTTGGAATGGAACAACCATTTGACCCAGTCATCTGGATTTATACCCAAAGGACTTAAAATCATCATACTACAGTGATACAGCCATATCAATGTTTATAGCAGCTCAGTTCACAATAGCTAAACCGTGGAATTAATCTAGGTGCCCTTTAACAGATGAATGGATAAAGCAATTGTGATATATATACACAATGGAATATTACTCAGCCTTAAAGAAGAATAAAATTATAGTATTTGCCAGTAAATGGATGGAACTGGATACTATTGTGCTAAGTGAAATAAGCCAATCCCAAAAAATCCAAAGGCCAAATGTTTTCTCTGGCATGTGGATGGCAATTCACAATTATAGGGGATGAGAAGAATAGATATACTTTTGACGAAACAGAGGGGAGTGAAGGTAGCATGGGAGTAAGAATGATAGTAGAATGAATTAGACTTTATTACCCTATGTGCATATATGATTACATGACCTGTGTAACTCTACATAATGTACAACCAGAAGAATGAGAAGTTATACTTCATTTATGTATGATATGTCAAAATGCATTCTACTATTATGTATAACTAGTACAAATTAAAAAAATAAAAGATTTATTGATTGAATAAAGAACAAGCTGATTAGAAATGTCAATTCTATTTTATATTTTCTCTTCTTACAACAAGAACATCTAGAAAACAACAAAGCCAGACTGAGCCCCAAGCCCATGAAAATCAGATCAGGCCTCTCTGCTCAAAGGTATCTTTTATTCTACTGTGAATTTCTGAGTAAAAATTCAAACCCTTTCAGGGGTCTTCCACCATGTCACAACATCAATTCTTCTCTTTGTTCTCTTATTTCTCTCCCCATCACTCACTCCACATCAGCTACACTGTCCTCTTTGCAAGTTCTAGAATGTATGAGGCATACTCTGCCTCAAAACTTCTGTCCTCAGGTGTTCTCTAACTTTTGGATAGGTCTGTGGATGGCTGGACCCAACGTAGTTCCCCTACCTTCCCACTTGTAATCAGAATAACTGTAAAATATGCCATTAATTCAAAACCCCAAGAATAAGAAGGAACTGTCTGAAACAACTGAAGTTATGTCCTTATTCCTCTTCCAACAGGATGTCCTGCAACATGTGAACTCAGTGATTCAAGTGGTATACAGGACATTAAAGCCCAGGTCAGAGAGCTTTCAGGGTGTTCCAGCTGCAGTGTGACATGTAGCACATACAGAGGAGACTCCATCTGCCCTAGGCAGAGTTTCTGAACTTTGGGAGACTGGTTCACTATGGATTCTTGGTTTCTGTCTATTTTTGCTGCCTATCTATAAATAATAAATCTTTGTTTTCTTGTTGTATAAGTGTTTTGTCTCATGGGACTGATACAATGGTAAAGAACCTTTGCATTCATCTCCTTCTAGTCCTCGTTCAAAGGCCATCCTTTCATAGAAATATTTCCTGACTAACCTAATGATAACCAGGAACCCTTTTTTGCTTTACTTATCTGCATAGCACTAAGTGCTTTCTAATTGATATATAATTTATTTGTATTTTTTATTGTCTTTTCTTTTTCTGAAATACTTCATGAGGTTGAGGATATATTCATTCTAATTTATTTTACTACAAAAACAATGCTTGGTATAAAGTGGACTTTCAATATATATATTTGTGAATTTGTGGAGTTGAGATAAATACTTGTTCTCTCCTTGCTATGATTTGAATGTATTCTCCCCCAAAAGTGTTGAAAACTTAATCCCCAATAGAATAGTGTTGGGAGGTTGAGCTTAATGGGAGGAGTTTAGGTGTTTATAAAGGGCTTAATTTATGGAAATGAGCAAATGCTGGCTTATGAACAGCAAGTTCTTTCTCAAACACGTAAGTTCAGAACTGGGAGTACAGCCCCGTCAAGTCAGTAATCTTAAGTCAGTAATCTTTCCTGTCCACTAGGATATCTCCCAGTAAGAATATTTTTGGGAAAAAAAATTGTCTTTTTCCTTTCAATCACCACCTCTACCTTATGTCTCTAGTTCCTTTTATTTTAATTGAGTGGAGCTTATGAAATCAGATAACTAGGGGCTGGGGTTATGGCGCAGTGGTAGCGTGCTCGCCTAGCACGCGTGAGACACTGGGTTTGATCCTCAGCACCACATAAAAATAAAATAAAGATATTCTGTCCACCTACAACTAAAAAAATAAATAAATATTTTAAAAAAGAGAGAAATCAGATAACTATATGGTCCTTATATTTAATCACAAAGACATCATTGTAGGGAGTCAGTGATAATCTGATTCCTAGTTCACTACTTTGTCCATTGGAATGCTTTCTTTTTGTGTATAGCATTGAGTTTAATAATCAGTTTCCGGCTAAAATCTATGGGGCCAATCTACAATATATTTAGGTTAAAATGGGATTGATATTGTGTAGAAAGTCTGTATAAATTACTGTTATGGTCTAGATATGAGGTATCCCTGAAAAACTCTTATGTGAGACAATGCAAGAAAGTTTAGAGGTGAAATGATTGGGTTATGAGAGCTTTAAGAGAATCAGTGAATTAATCTAGTGATATGGATTAACTGGGTGGTAACTATAGGCAGGTAGAATGTGGCTGGAGAAAGTAGGTTACCGGGGTCATGATTTTGGGGTTCATATTTTGTACTTGGTGAATGGGGCTCTCTCTGCTTCCTGGTTGCTGTGTCCTGAGCTGCTTTCCTCTGCCATGCCCTTCTGCCATGATGTTCCACTTCATCTTTAGCCCAAAACTGTCAGCTATCTATGGATTGAGACCTCTAAAACAGTGAGCCAAAATAAGCTTTTTTTCCTCTAATTGTTCTTGTAAGATCTTTTGGTCACAGACAAAAACAAAACAAAACAAACAAACAAAAAACAAAACAAAAAAGCTGACTAAAACAATGACTTGAATAAATTTCTATGAAAATATTATTAGCTTCTTGGTAATATTGGAAGTCTGCTGTATTATTTCACTGTCCTAAGGTGAATGGGAACAAATCTGAGAATATTAAAATAAAGGTCTTGTAATTATATATGTTGGGTATAAAAGTTGCAGAATGCAAACAAGTGCCACAATCTTACTTTACCATGTATACATGCCCTTTGCAATGTCACCTTGCTGGTCTTGTGTGTTAGTTTTTTATCACTGTGAAAATGAATAGCTAATAAGAATAATTTAGAGGAGGAAACACTTATTTTGGTTCATGGTTTCAAAGGTTTCAGTTCATGATCAGCCAACTTTATTGTTTGGAGCCTGAAATGAGGTAGAATATCAAGGTGAAAGGGCATGGCAGAAGAAAGCTGCTCAGTACATGGAAGTAGAGAAACAAGGTGGGGTTGGGGGGAGAAGGAGCCAGGGACAAGATACAGTCCTCAAAGTCTCACCCCCAGTAATCTATTTCCCCTAGCCATGCCCCACTTGCCTATAATTACCATCCAGTAATTGGAATTATTAACTCATCAAATGGAATAATTCACTGATTGGGTTATAGCTCTCATAATCTGATCATTTTGCCTTTGAATATTCCTGCATTGTCTAATATAAGGATCTGGGGGATTACTTAAAAGCAATAACAGTTTATAACTGGCCTTGGTTGATACAATGCAGCTGAAGTAACAGTGTGTCAAATCTGAGGCAAGCCCTCAAGAATTCTTGAATGCTTCTCAAGCCAGTTTCAAAACGTAGGCTTTAATAAGACTTGGGAACCTGCTCATGTATCATGAGAATAAGCTTGGGCTAGCTGGCTGAATGAGAGATCATGTGTAACAGAGAAAAGTCATTCTAGCTGAGGCCACCCTAGACCAGTCAACCTTCTGGCTAACCTAGCAAATTACCACAGATGAATATATGAGCTCAGTGAATACCACAAGAATCATCTGGCTGAGATCAACTAATTATTGTCTTGCAGAATTTGTGTCAAGCCATTAAGCTTTTGGATGGTTTATTAATGCAACTGATAAAGAATACATGGCTAATCATTGTTTCAATAGCTAACCAATACAGAGTAGGAAGTCTTTTCTAGAGAATTCGTTATAATGCTATATCTGAGACAAAGCAGGGCATTATTTAAGAATGGATGTGTCTGTATTTCAATGTTCAGTTATAATTTTAATTGGAAAATGATAGACTAGTTTGTTTTAACTATGTGTCCCATTTTAACTTCAAAGGTTGTTTCTGGTAGTCCTTTTTGGAACCACAGAAACAGAGGAATTTTTGTTTTATATGTTACTTATAAATAAGATTATATTTTCAGCCTGGGATAGAAATAAAAGTGAATTGGAATAGAGAATTTCAATTTTCTTGACATGGCCACTGACACCCTGATCCTGTGTCTTTGTAACCCATGCAAAAGACTCTACCATTGAGCTTTCAGACTCTCTTCTTGTCAGCAATTTTAAGGAAGTGAAGAAGGTGAGGGAAATGGCCATCTGGATACAAGAAAGTTAATAAAAGCATCAATAGCAACAACAGAACAACAACACTTTGTCTTCAAATTAAGTGGTTTAAATTGCCCTGATTGAGTCCTTTCAGGGTATTATTAGTTGTCCTGATAAAAACAATGAATGATACACTGGCAGAGAATGTAGTTATAACTAAGAAATCCACAGACTGCACCTTTCAGCCTTCCTTTGTAAACTCCGCTGTTCCTCCGAACATCTTGTCTTGTTTATGGACAAATGTATATGAAACACTCTCCCTTTTTAGAGGGATATCAAGACTGAACATCTGAATATCTGGCATCTTGAGGAAAAAAGGCAAAAATGTAATCATCTGATAGTTTTCAGTAGCAGCTTTAAGTACATGCCAAGAAATACTAAAATTTCATGGGTAACAGTATGTCTATCCAGTTTTGAGGGAAGATCAATTTAACACACTGCAGTGTAGGAATAAAACCACAAGGTGGCAAAAGAATCACTCTAAAGGCCAAGTCCCCACCCCCTAACTTTTTCCCAAGCTAAAAGATGTACCCTCTTTGAGCTAATTAACCCTGTCATTCATTTAATGGGAGGGTTAATTAGTTAAAGCTAGACATAATAGTCACAGTTTTAAAAAACTATTTTAGCTTTTAATAATCTCCATTTCATTTGTGTCAGGGAACAGCAAGGAAGGAGAATTTGGCTTGCTAAGGATAAATCTACAGTTCTTTTTGGTTTAAGGACTAGATTCTAACATGTATAAGTCTATTGAAATGAATAGGCACAAAGCTCAAATATGGTAAGATCTCCCCAGAATTAAAATGAAGTTAATTGTCTTATATTTGGATTCCAAATTCTTGTACAGGAAGAATTTGGAATTAGGGAAAAGGAAACACTTATACTGTAGAATGAATTGTATTTGGAAAAATTAGATTTAGGAGCAATTTAGATTTAACATCCCCATTATTGCTGAGGAAAGCCAAGTTCATGTGTGAAGGAGGACAAGAAGAGGAGAGAGATGATGGAATGGTTGAGCTAATTATTTAATTAGAAAAAAGAAATCTTTCAACCTTTTAACACATTGCAGTGGCTTTCCATATATTCTCTCTCTAAATCTTTCCCATAATTGAGGTAACAGTATTACCACCCCCATTGTGTAGGAGTAGTTGAATCTCAAATTGGTTAACTAATCAAAGATTATCTGTCTACTAATAGGAAATAAAAATCACATTTTTTAACCCACATAATCTAAGTCCACAGTCCTTGCTTTTAGTTGTTATACTCTATAACTGCTGAACACATACTAAAAACAGCAGAGCTTTGTTTTTGTACTTTTTTCAGGAAATATGTTCCTTATATAATATGGTATTATGTAAGCAATATATTGACACAATAATAATATATAACATATAACATATATGTAGGGGGGAAAAGATATTTTTCCTTCTGTCTCTCTAGGTTCTCAACTGGGTCTCTGAAAACATTAACAAGAAAAAATTACAAATTTATTTAATATAAGCTTTATGTGAAATGGGAGTCTTCATAAGGAAATGAAGACACAAATAAATGGTTAACCTTGAGTGCTTTTATATTAGGTTTGATGAAGAGTGGAAAGTCATGACAAAAGGTTAGAAAAAAAGGCAGTGAGCTAGGAGTAGTTCACTGGGGAAACTTGGCAAGCCTCTTGGTTCAGAGTTCTTTCTGATGTTCCTTTCCTCCTGGGATAGGAGGGACAGCTCTTAAGTGTGTTTTATGACCTGTATTAGGGAAGTTTAACAGTTCTTCCGATTGCTGCCATCCTCAAATCTCTTCAGCTTAAAATACTCAATATGCCAAGATGCCCTATTTTAGGCTGGCTTGTCCTGTCACAAAAAATAACACTGACTGTAGTTTTATTAAAATGTATTTTAGATATAGTTGACTTCTTTTATACAAAGGGGACAGGAATGCATTAAAATCCAGAAAAATCTAAGTTATTGTATTAATCATTTAGCAAAAATTTCCCAGGAGTTTGACCTTATTTTTTGAAACTGAAATAGTGCTGTATCTCAATAGTTGACCAGCTATTTCTGGCACCTCCAGGAACAAACTTGGAAGGTTTCCCAAGTTCAAGGCATTTGAATGGGTCTTTGCGTGCGTGCGTGTGTGTGTGTGTGTGTGTGTGTCTTTGTAACATTTATCCTTGTGGAGTTATTAAAGCTGAAAATACACTAAAACTTAAGCTTATAAATATATATAAGCTTATATATATGTGTATATGATTTTTAAGATATATTTTTAGAAGACAGTGGAAAGACATAGAAGCAGGGTTGGGAGAGCGGGGAAGAGAAACTGAATTATTGAGGAAACTGCCATCCTCAAGCAAAAATTCTACCACTTTGAAACTGATGCCATCTGCTTTTACCATTGCTGTTCCTCTTTCTTATTGTCATCTTCTTATGCATTTATCTCTTTCTCATGGTTGTGCTGATGGTCTTTTCTCTGCTGCCATTGAGCATTCAATGTCTGTAAGGTAACTCAACCAACACTCAGCCTCTCACAGTACCTCCACTCATATGACATTGACCTCTATGTGCACCTGTGATATTAGTCATCTGAAATGATCTAAGATGAATCCCAAACCACACTACCTCCCATTTCTTTGGATCTCTCATTTCTTGATTTAGTTTATCTGCTTTCTCAGGTGAGATCATCACGATCTCTAAATTCTTGCCTATTTTTTTGCCATGTCTAAATTTTACAGGTTATATTCCTTATACAATATCTTTATTCTCTTGCCAGCACCCTATTCTCTTGTTTTTCTACCAAACTGCAAGCCACTGCAGGACTCGGATCAATGTAAGTAAATTCCTCACTCTACATTCACTTCTCACCTCTCCTAGGGGAGAGGGATTTCTCACCTATTAACAAACTTCATGGCTGTGGGCTCTAAAACTGAAGACATTGACAGGAGAAAAGCATATAAACCTATTTGATACAAGTTTTATGTGACATGGGAGTCTGCAGAAATGAAAATTGGTGATGCACGCCTGTAATCCCAGTGGCTCAGGAGGCTAAGGCAGGAGAACTGTGAGTTCAAAGTCTGCCTCAGCAATGGCAAGGTGCTAAGTAATTTAGCGAGATCCTGTCTCTAAATAAAATACAAAATAGGACTGGTGATCTGGCTCAGTGTTCAACTGCCCCTGAGTTCAATCCCCAGTACCCACCCCCCCAAAAAAAATGAAGATCCAAATAAACTGGGAAAACTACTTCCTGAGTCATGCAGAAGGGTAACTGGAGGAGAAAAGGGTATGGTCTCATGATCTAAGCTAAGAGGGAAAGAGCAAGGCCTCTTTGTTCAGGTTCTTCTCTGTGTACATGTGTGACATTCCTTTCCTCTGAGTACAGGTCATATGAGGGCCTTATGATTTATGTTAGCGAAAGGACAACTAGGTTTTTATGATCTGTTTTAAAGGAGAAGGAATGAAAACAAGGCTGAATGACCTTCTTGCTTTTTCTATTTTCTCCAATATCTCCAAGGTGCCACATTTGGGGATAGGATATGCTAAGCCCCATCACCCTAAGCATTTTCCCCAGATGCCATAGCATCTTATTTCATCAAGAATAATTTTATTTTTTTAACCCAAATTTTATATATTAGGAAACTGAGGCTCAGTGAGGTTAAAAATTTGCTTACGGTCCCATGGATAGCGGTTGGAAGAGCCAAGCCATCTTCTCTTTCCCTTCTATTTTATTTTGTTTTTTATTTTTGCAGTGTGGGCGTCAAATGCAGGGCTTCATGCATGCTAGGCAAGTGCTTTATAAAGCCAAGTTTTCTAACCCCAAGTTCAGAAATTTTTGAATGATCTCAAGAAAGGAATACACATATTTGCCTGTTTTTTAATTACTCTAGTTAAAAAATTAAGGTGTTTTTAGTGATGAAATCTATTAGAATATCAGCTATAATCAAGTTGCATAAGCTTACAATTATGCCAGCAGGTGGCACTCTAAACCCTTAAATCTATTTAAGGGAATCCATACATTTCTGACTAACCTGAGTTTAACTTTGGGGAGGGGGATAGCAAATATAATATGCCATCTAATTATAGGGCCCAGTTGTGATAAGAAACTCCAATGAAGGTGGATCAAAATAATTTAAGGATTAGAACCAAAGCTCTGGAGGGAATATTTGGGTATTTGGTCTTATTTTGGAACTACCTTGAGTGTATAAGCTTTCTACCAAATCGTTTAATCCAAGGAATTTCAATTTCTCATTTTATGGTACATCAGGAGGTCTCCAATTATCTCAAAATGTATCATAAAAATATAATAAAATTATTTAATTCTGTTATTTAATGCTTTTAGGAGGGAAATGAGGCAGCCCCCTCCCCCCCCAAGCACTGGAGATTGAACCCAGAGTGCTCTAACCACTGGGTTATTCCTCCAGACTTTTTTATTTTTATTTTGAGATAGGGTCTTGCTAAGTTATCCAGGCTGGCCTTGAATTTGTGATCTTCCTGCCTCAGCCTCCTGAGTCACTGGGACTACAGGCATGTACCAACTGGCCTGAAAGAAGGCAGCATATTTGATAAATTAAAGATTTAAGAAGAACTGAAAGAATCATTGCTTTACAATCTAAAATATCTCCCACACTGATGTTCAGTAGTGCCCAGAGTTTTCATTACTTCTTCTTCCTTATGGTAAGGCTTTGAATGACCCAGTAAGCTGCAACTGTGTCAAGCAGGTGGACTAAATCTTTGCATCATCCATACCTGTTTATATCACATTAGGCATTTGACTAGCTTTGGTCATCTAATCACCTGGCAGTGATTTCATTGCAAAGGACAAAGGCTAGACAACTAGATGGAGGAGAGGGTTAGGAAAGATTGATAGCTTTAAATGAAGATGGCTAGTGCCCTGAAATGATTGTATTTTGTAATTTTATCCAATTTGATATGTTTTCTTTTTCTTTTCCTCCCTTTTTGGGGAGATATCACTGACTCCCTCACTGCCATAATTGAATATTCTCCTTGACAAGTGGGCACTTCTGAAGTAGTTTGGCTTGGGTCATCTTGCTAATACTTTTCTCCTATCTGCTTAAGAGGGCTGCTTGCCACATGAGAGAACCCCAGAACCTGAGGGTGGGCCAGAGAAGTAGGAGCTAAAGGGGTGCTGGAGGAGCTGGGCTGGAGCAGAACTCCTTTGTCAAGGAACTCTAGAAATAGAGGCCTCTGCAATAATCCCTCAAAGATGTACACATGCACTCCAAAGGAGAATCAACATTTGGACACCTGCCACCCCAAAAGTATCCATATCTTAGAGGGACACAGCAGCACTCACAAATAAAAAGAGACATTTTCCTCATCTTTCCTTGTTTATAATCCAGGCATTAGAAAGAGAAGAGGGGACAGAGGAGTTAAAGAACAGATAAGGTAGGCTGTGGATATGGCTTGGTGGTAGGGCACTTGCCTAGTATTGCACAATACCCTGTGTTCAATCCCCTTGCCAAAACCAAACAAAAATGCAAGGAAAAAATGTAGTAAACCATTTCATGTTTATAACCCATTGAGAACAAACAAACACACAAAAGGAATAAAAATATTTAACATTTTTATAATACTTACTAGAGAAATTAATGAAGAAGAAGAGAAGCTTTCTCCCTTCTTACTCCACTTCCGTTGGACCTTCATTCTTGCCCGGTATTCCTTCCATGCTTGAACTTGAGTAAAGCACCATCTTCCTCAGGACTGATGATGGGCTTCCTCAGAGAACAGGAGGGGCTGATTTGTGCAACCCAGCTCCACATGGGATGAAACTTGATTAAAAAACAAACAAACAAACAAAAAGTGGGAGCTTGATGCATAAGCTCTCCCTCCTTTTGCTGAGAAGTAGATACTTCTTATATATAACCTTTCCAGAGCTGTTCCAATATAGAATAAACACACTGCTCAGCAACTTGCTGGCTCACTAGGAGGTGAGAGCAGTAGGGTATTATTGTATCACATCACATCTTTCCTTGCTTTCCTTCTCTTTCTCCATTATCCCCTACTTTGGATTTTCAACCCCTAAATCAAAGCATTACCATTTTATTCTTTGCCAAAGTTCTACTTTCTGGAGTCCTGAACCTAAGAAAAAATGATTTTTGGAAATAAAGCATTCCAGTTTTGGGAAATTACACATTTTTAGAAATCTCTGGAGATTTGCAACTCACTGGAGAATGTAAGTTGACTTTTCTTCTATCCTCTAAGGGTTCAGTAACCGAGTGAAATTAACCAACAGCAGGCAGATTAACAAGAGAAAAGAAACAGAAATTTGTTTTGTACATAACATGGAAGAAAATGAATACTCCCCAATTCAGTGAGATCTAGACGCTTATATAACCTTTTCATAGGGGAAATGGGAGAGAGGATATACAGGCAACTTAGATGACTGGGCCACTAGGAAATAGATGATAACTTGTGATCAGGTTTGTCTGGGTGTGGTGATTATTCTTATCTTCCTCTTCGGTAATAGGAGTTAATCTTCTCTGATAGCTCAACCTCCAGGAAATGGATTGATGGTCAATGATTTTTTTTGAAAGAATTTGTCTTTAGCCAGATGAGAAGACAGAGAAAACCTCTCTTTGCATTTGTGGTTCTCCAAGTGTCTTTGGTTTGAAGTAATCAGTATATCAAGATGACATTTACGAGTGGCGTTTCCTGAATTTGTTCCCCATCAAATGAGGAACAAGAACATTTTCCTACGTAAAGGTGTGAACAACCTGAGCAAGGGGTTGCATGTTTGTTCTTTGTATTCCCAGACTCTAGAAGCGTTTTGGCCCACAGTATGGGCCCAAATGAGCTCTGTGTGAGCTCTACTTGAAGAATACCTATACTTCCTCAAAATACAATTTGGCCAGTACAGTTAGAGAAGTGGATGTGGGGAGGAAAAATACCTTTCTATTAATCTTAGGTTGACTATCCTGTAATAAAAGACAAACTAACATGATAAAAACACATAAATATACTTAATATAAGTTTTACACAACACAAGAGCCTTCATAAGGAAATGAAGACCTAAAGAAATGGTCAAGCCCAAATGTTTTTATACTGCATTTCATGAAGTGTGGGAAGTCATGGAGAAATACTCTAGGACAAAAGTATGAGCTGAGAGTAGTAAACCTGGGATATTTAGCAAGGCCTATTTGTTTAGATTCAGATTTCTCTCTGTGTCCCTTCAGTTTTGTAGATATGGATATCTATTCCCTGTGGGCATAGGGAGGGAAACTCTCATGCCAGAGAGTTTTATTTGTTTTGGTTTTATTTTTGGTACTGGGGATTGAACCCAGGAGTGCTTAATGCATGAGCCATATCCCTAGCTCTTTTTATTTTTTATTCTGAGACAGGGTCTTGCTAAATTGCTGAGGCTGACCTTGAACTTGCAATGCTGCTGCCTCAGCCTCCAGAGTTGCTGGGATTACAGGCCTGCATCACCACACCCCACTCACACCAGAATTTTATCACCTGCTTCAAGGGAAGGTTGGAAAGTCCTTTTGGCACATCCTGTTTCTCAAATTTCTTCAGTTTAAAATATTCAGTATTTCAGGCTGGGGATTTAGCTCAGTGACAGAGTATTAGCTCAGCATGTGTGAGGCCCTGGGTTCAATCCCTAGCACCACACACACACAAAAAATTGTTTTTTGGTATGTCCAGATGCTGGATGTTGGAATAGCGTATTTAGAAGTTCATCATGAAGATTATTTACATCACAAAATAGTATCTTACAGGAATTATTTAAAGCAAAAAATAAATACTTTTCTGACCCAAATATTTCCAAGGTTTGATCTGTCTATCTATCTATCTATCTATCTATCTATCTATCTATCTATCTATATTTCTATTTATTTTGGGTACCAGGGATTGAACTCAGGGTCACCTGATCACTGAGCTACATCCACAGCCCTATTCCATATTTTATTTAGAGACAAGTTCTCACTGAGTTGCTTAGTGCCTTGTTTTTGCTGAGACTGGCTTTGAACTTGTCATCCTCCCTCCTCAGTTTCCTAAACCGCAGGGGTTACAGGTGTGTACCACTGCATCTGGCTATATTTATTTATTTATTATTTTTAAAAAAATATTTTCTAGTTGTAGATGAATACAATACTTTTATTTTTAATGTGGTGCTGAGGATTGAACCCAATGCTTCACACCTGCCAGGCAAGTGCTCTACCACTGACCCATGACTCCAGCCCTACATTTATTTTAAAAGAAGAAAATCTGCATATATACCCATTAGAGTCATTCATAAAGAACATTTGTGACAACATTGAAGTGTTCGATAAAATGTGATTTCTTGTCATATGGCAGAATATCTAAACAGATTATGAAAATAGTCACAAGAATCCACATAGTTAAAACAACTGTTCATAAACTTAAGTCCTTCAAAAGTGATGTGCCATACATAATTTTTGGTTAATAACAATAATTACATATTAGTGTGCTCCCTAACATGAAGTTTTGATTTGTTGCATTTGAATCCATTTAAATCAGGATCTGGAGGCATCTACACAGAGTGGTAGGGAGGACAGTGGTAGAGACCTTGATGAGCTGGAAGGCTGTCTATGGCAGGCGTTCCACCCACCTAAGGTAGGACAGTTCTGCCATTGCCAAGCTCATTGACTTGTATGTCCTGGCTTTGAAATTTTAAAGCCATAACTTAACCATGTATATTGATGATCATAACACCCTTGAATTTTGCCTCAGCCTTGTCTCATGGTTCAAGAGATAACATATGTGAAAGTGCTTTGCAAAAGTGTAAAGTGCTGGTTAAATGTGGGTATTATTATTAGTCAGGAAGAACACTTAGCTCATTGCTTAGTAATGGTGAGGCAAACAGTGTCACTAAATAAGACAATATAATGGTCTTAAGAGGCTCTAATTCAGTTTCTCCTTTTTATTCAAGCACACAATTGCATTCTAACACTTCACAGACAGCCTGAAATGGGCCCTGTGGAGGCTGATAAGGAAAATTAGAACAAGGAGCTATTTGAGCCCTCATTTTAATAACTGAGTCAAGGAGCAGGCACTTTAATACAGGAAAGAAGGAACACTTTCTCTTACTCAGTCCTCAGCGGGATAATGACTCCATTACAAAGCGTGCCTTCCATAATAAAGGATGCAGCACTCAGGAAGAGTTCTCCCTGTATTTGAAGAAAGAGAAAGATGCCATTACTGTCAAAACCAAGGGTCCTCCATGGTCAAAAGCAGACAGAAATTTAGCCACAATTTACAGAGGATAGGCATTTTCATGGACTTTTTGTTTTAAAACTGGGGATAAATAGGCCCTCAGTTACACAAATACCTGCTGGATATTTATGCCTTCAACTGCACTTGCCTGTATTTGTATACTTACTTCCCCACTCAGCACATTGTGTGTGTGTGTGTGTGTGTGTGTGTGTGTGTACATATATGTGTGTATAAAATTTGAATACCAAAACTATATTGTCATAATAGCCCCAACTAAGGAACTTTCCATTTACAGCGTGTGTGTGTATGTACATGTCTGCTTTAAGTTCATATAGTTAAAAGTTAATCTGAGTGTCTGGCTATACATCCAGACTTTTTTTGTTTGAATCTTGGTTTGTTTGATCCCTTCTTGCCTGTGTGATTTGGGGCAAGTTATTTTGTATCTTTAGGCCACCTCGTAAAAACTGGCTAATAGCAGTGGTTTCCTTATAAAAATGTTATCAAAATATAGGGAACTGATGTACATAAAGCAGCTCTATTTTTTGATCAATACTAAGTGGTCAGTGTTACCTGATGTTTCAGGCTTAACATTCAGTTGCTTTTGTGCATCAAGTGACTATTTTAAAGGCCTGTTTATTTCCTGCCTATTTACCGAGTCTAGCATACTGTCCTTTGTTGACAAGAATAGACTCATTTTAAAAAGGAGAGCTGGATAACAACAGGGACTATAACTTTTATATGTCACACTGGTAAACAATGAAATTGAGACTCTTCCTCTATGAATTCCTAGGGCATTTTAAGCTTAAAATTAATTTCTTGGAGCATATTGAAGAAATCTGTTTTCTATCAATCAACTTCCCTGAATTTTATACTGTTCTTTCATTACATATTTAAGTAAATCTTCATGCTTTTCTTACTATAAAAATTTATTCTAGATAACTCCAGAAGTAGAGATATGAAGAGAAAAAGTCAATAGGACTTGTAATCTCCTAATCTAGAGGTACTGGGTGATATTTTTCTATGATTTCTCTTTGTATTCTATATACATTGAAAATATATAATTAAAGTTTACATATTATTTGTGACACTTTCATTATATATATCATGAATATATTTCCATCAATAAATGTTATGGTAAACCATCATCAATATATGTTAACAATAACTTTTCATTTGTTCAACACTATTCTAAAAATTTGATGTGTATTAACTCATGTCCTCTCAGAAAAATCCAGTTAGGTAAGTATTACTATTGTACCCATTCCACAGATGAGGAATATAAGGGACAGAAAAGCTATATTAGTTCCATAATTTACCCAGCTAATGTGTGGAAGATCCAGGATTTTCATACAACTTTTTCCCTACTAAATTCTCTTTTCTATTATTCTCTTGAATGATCTCATTTTTATTCTTTCTTTTCAAATCTCCCATATTTTAAGAATTCCCTGTGCTTTTTCACAGTTTGATAACAAGTTTCTCACTTCCTTCAGCTGGTTGGACCCAGCATGTTATTGCTTCTGCCATAAATTGTTCTTTTGGGTACTTGCTGATTTTGCTGTTACCCCCTCAGCTAAGTCCTCTAAGAGGCCTGCAATATTCTTTCCTTTGTTTCACTTTCCCAGGTCTATCTCTTTATTTCTCCTAGTATAAACCAGGATGCCTGTTGGGGCAAGATTTACTGAATATCAGAGGATGATATAAGGGGAGTTCAACCTAGGGAATAATATAAAAGTGGTTCCTCATTGTGCTTCTGTTTTAGTCAGCTTTGGTATTGCTATGACCAAAATACCTGACAAGAGAACTTAGAGGAAAAAAAGTTTATTTGGTCTCATAGTTTTAGAGGTCTTGATCCATAGGTGACTGACTCCATTGCTCTGGACCCAAGGCAACACATCATGGGGGAAATGTCAAGCAGAGGAAAGTCACTCAACTCATGGTGGGGTCAGGAAGCAGAGAAAAAGAGAGAAGGGAAAAGGACTGCAAGGAAGACATACCCTTCCAGGGTATCCCCCAGTGATCCACCTCTTCCAGTAATGCTTCACTAGTGTACACTAATTAAAAGTAGGATAGATTGATGAGGTTACTGCTTTAATGATTCAATCATTTTACTTCTTAATATTCTTACATTAACAGGAGCTTTGCAGTAACATCTCATATTCAAACCATAATGTTCTGCCCTGCTCCCCCAAAGCTCATGCAAAATGAGCTAATTTCATAAAGCAAAATGCATTTATTTCATCTCCAAGAATCCCATAGTCTTAACAGTTTTAGCATTGTCCAAAAGTCCAAGTACAAAGTCTCATTTGAGACTTAAGGCAAACTTTTGGTTGTGAGACCTGTAAAAATTCAAGCAAGTTACATACATCTAATATACAGTGGTACAGAATAAATATTCCCATTCCAAAAGGGAGGAATGGGTATAGAAACAAGGGATAGAGCCAAAGTAAGGCAGAAACCTAGCTGGGAAAACTGGTCCTATAATTTTACCTGTAACTCTGCATACAGAATGTAGGACACATGGTGGAGAGATATTATTTCCAAAGAGATACTATTTCTTAGGGACTACCTTCCCCTTTTGTCTTGCTGGTTGTAGCACCTATGAGCTCTCTTTTAGCTTGGCCTTCCACATCCAGCAACTTTTCTTGGCAGCCAGTCCACATTACTGGCATTTCTTAATTCCTGAGGTCTCCATTCCAACTTTGACTTCACCTTCACAGCTTTATTCATCACCCACTCAGGCATAACCTACAGAGACTTTAACCCTGTTACACCTTGCCTGGCCTTGCAGGCTTTCCTTTGAAATCTTGGTTGAGGTTTTCATGACCCCTTAACTTTAGCATCCTGTATCATGTAGAACCATCATCAGGTGGATGATGCCAAATTCTGTTGCCAACTTGCACAATATCTAGACCCTGTGGAATCATGGCTGCAGTGGCCTTTGAGTGTCTATGTCTCAGCATGGTGAAACTTCTTAGGCACCCCTAGGAAGCAGGGCACCCCTATGATTTCTTCTCAATGAATTTTCTGTACAGTGGAGCTCATAGTGGGTAAGTTCTTGCAAATTGCCGAGATACCCTCAAGGAATATTTCCTAGTATCTCTGTGCAAAGTATTTAACATCTCTTTAGATGTTACAATATTTATAACGATCAGACATTCCTGGCCCTAGCTTTACATATACTTTCCTGGTTGAACTGCAAATTTTAAAAATTCTTTAACTCTCCTTTCTGTTCCCTATTTTCACAGTAGACCTGGATAAAAGCTTCCAGCAATATTCAGGCCACAGACCGAATGCTGAATTGCCTTGAAATTTCCTCTATCACTTTTAAATTCAGCCTCACACAAAGTCACAAGACACAGGCAAAATATAGCCAAGTTCTTTTCTAGAATATAACATAGGTGCTTGTAGTCCAATTTCAATGAAGTCCTCTTTTCTCTCTGAAATCTCATGAACATAGTTTGCATTCGTATTGGATTTTGGTCTTCTGAGTTTCTGCAAGAATCACCCACTAAGCTCCTCTAGCCTTTTCCAGTTTGCGTTTCTAAATTTTGCATATTTCCTCCTGAAAATAAGCTCCAAAGACTTCTGAATCACATGATCAGAGTAGTCCTAGCAATGACCCCACTTCTTGGACCAGTTTCTATTTTAGTTAACTTTTGTGTCACTGTGCCAAGATAACTGACAAGAACAACTTAGGGTAAGAAAAGTTTATTTGGGGCTCATGGTTTCACAGGTCTCAGTCACAGATGGCTGACTCCATTGTTCTGGGAGCTAGGTGAGGCAGCACATCATGGAGGAAGGGCCCAGCAGAGGAAAGCTGCTCAGCTCATGGCAGGGTCAGGAAGGAGAAGGTTGGGGAAGTAAAGAACCGTAAAGAAAGTTCACAGTTCTAGGGCACAGCCCCTATGACCCACCTTCTCCAGCCAGGTTCCACCTTTGCAGTTCCTACCCAGTTAATCCAAAGTAGGATGCACTGATTAGATTACAGTTCTCACAATTCAATGATTTCACCTCTGAATATTCCTGCATTGATAGGAGTTTTGAGAGACATCTCATATCTAAACATCCTCCTGGTCTAATCTACTGCTGTGTCCATTTGATAGGTGTGAGCTTCAAACATCTCCATGCTTCTGAGTTTAGCACCTTGCCTCTATCTAAGCTTAGTTCCTGATTCTTATTTTCTGTCCTAAATGGCCTTTTTGCAGCATGACTAAAGAGGCAATGCCTTATTAGGGGAGAGTCTACTCCTAACCATAGCATTGTGCAAATTATAGTTGGAAAATTACATTAGAAAATAATGTCAAATACTAGTTTATCTGGGGCTATTCAAACTTGTGTTTTTTGGTGGTACTAGGGATTGAACTCAGGTGCACTCAATCACTGAACTACATCCTCAGCCATTTTATTTTTTATTTTGAGATAGGGTCTCACTAAGTTGCTGAGGCTGGCCTTAAGCTTGCAGTCCTCCTATCTCAGCTTCTTGAGTCACTGATTATAGCCATTCAACATCATGCCCAGCTATTCAGTTTCAATTAACATTGCATACTGGAAATCAAAAATCCAGTTTAATTTTAGTTTACATTTTTCTTGCATCAAAGATGATTCCTAGGTGGATCTGGAGATAGCAGAATAGAGGAAATCTGCAAGTGGTGCAGTGGCTTGGAACCAAAGCAGCAGGTGTACAGATTTTCAGCAAAGTGGTTGAAAGAGAGATTTCACTAAAATTCAGTATTGGATATTCAGAGTGGCTTAGGGACTCAGAAATTTGTGAATCAATAATACATTGGTGCTACTCCACTGCTGCAACACCACCAATTCCCCACAGAGGGAGGGAGAACACAAATTTGGAATAGAAAAACCTGAGATAAAACAGGCTGCCTAAACTTAGCTGATCCAGAGGCTGCACTGTACACTGGTGCTTGAAAAGCATGCTCTGTATCTCAACTGGCTGCAGAAAGCTAAGGCAGGAGCCATCTTTGGGTTATTTTACTCTATCAGTGGTTTCTGGAGATGGGAAATCAGAGCAAACTCTGCTTCAATATACTGGTGTGAACCGGTGGCCTAGGGTGTGCCTGGCAGAACATGGGTGAAATAGGCATGGAGAAGATTGTACCCAGGTGGATTCAAGTTGGAAGCATGAAGGGGAGCCCAACTCACTCTCCTTTGAGTCTGGCACTCACATAATCAGCTAAAGTGGGCTGGGAGTCTGAGAAAGTTGGGATTGAATACACTGCAGAATGAATACACTGCTATGGGGCAGCAGTGAGTGGGATGATCCGTGATAGTAATCCTCTGCTCCGTGATAGTAATTCTTGGGAGGCTCCTGAGAACCAGACCCACATCAGAGGTCAGAAACCATCTAGCCCTAGGGGTATGTCAATCTAATCTCTCCAAAGCAGACACCACCCAACAAAGACCCTGGGCCTGATTAGACCTAAGCCCCATCTGCTGGAACTCCCCTCACAGAATTTTGCATAAAATTTACCCTGGAAGTGCACCAATCTGATCTGAATGGACAAAACTGACAGTACTTCTTAAGTCATTGTAGCTCACACTGGTGAGAAGGGAACCTGAGTCTTATATGAAAGAACTTCAATCTTAGGCTGCTCCAACTGGCAGCTCAGAGAGCAACACAAAAACTGGAAGGGGTTAACAACCCCCACCCCTTCCTCTCTCTATCAGTATATAACTCAAGAAGAATTGGAAAGAAAGATCTTTGGACATAGATAGTGACCACCTAATCTGGTCAACTACTTTGACCATCTCAGTTTCTTCATTCTTCATTATGAATATTTTTTCTTTTCGTGTGTGTGTGTGTGTGTGTGTAGGGTAGGTATATGTGTGTTATATAGGATATATACACACATATTTACAGATATATACATACACACACTTACTTCTATCTCATTTTTGGCATTTAAACAATGTAGTTATTTTTTCTTGCCTTGTATTCTGAGGATTTGAATTTTTTGGATTGTATATTTTGGTTTGGTTTTGTATTATTTTCATTTGTTTACCTCTCATCTCTTTCTCTTCTCTTCTCCTGCTAGTGGTCAAATTCTATTGTTCTCTCTTTCCCTCTTCCAATACTTTGCTGCTTCTATATAAACATCACTTGCCACATTTTTCTGCACTCTCTCTGTTCACTTTTAGGAACTGTAAGTTCTAACTTCTTAACACATTTCATTTCTCCCTATTTGACTGTATTTGTACCACAATTCAGAACTAATTGTGTTATATAACTCCTGTCCCTACCATTAATACTGATGGAATCATTAGTGCTATGAATGATATATTTGACACCTGCTGTTTGCTTTAATGGTATCTAGTTTATGGTTCTTGTTTTACGGCTGACAATGGCTAACCCTGAGGCAGATAGACAGTTGAGAGTAGGGCAGGGACAGTAAGGTCAACAAGAGGGCA